>WBNM01009363.1:0-10447 GCA_013399055.1 Ramphastos sulfuratus | reverse complement strand
CTCAGCACTGCTCAGGCCACACCTTGAGTGCTGTGTCCAGTTCTGGGCCACTCAATTCAAGAGAGATGTTGAGGTGCTGGAAGGTGTCCAGAGAAGGGCGGAAAGGCTGGTGAGGGGCCTGGAGCACAGCCCTGTGAGGAGAGGCTGAGGGAGCTGGGGGTGTGCAGCCTGCAGAAGAGGAGGCTCAGGGCAGACCTCATTGCTGTCTACAGCTACCTGAAGGGAGGTTGTGGCCAGGTGGGGTTGGGCTCTGCTGCCAGGCACCCAGGGACAGAACAAGAGGACACAGTCTTAAATTGTGTCAGGGGAGATCTAGGCTGGATGTTAGGAGGAAGTTGTTGCCAGAGAGAGTGATTGGCATTGGAATGGGCTGCCCAGGGAGGTGGTGGAGTTACCACCTCAGGAGGTGTTCAGGAAAAGCCTGGATGGGGCACTTAGTGCCATGGTCTGGTTGATTGGCTAGGGCTGGGTGATAGATTGGGCTGGGTGAGCTTGGAGGTCTCTTCCAACCTGGTTGATTCTATGATTCTTTACTTGCAGTAATGAAAGGATGTCAAGGATTTCAGTCTGCCTCCAGTTCTACATCAGATGGAAGTTTCCCAAAATAAGGTCTGGAAGTTATCACTCAGAATCTTTTGACCATTCAAAGATGGCTTAGATTAATAAAATCAGGAAGTTCATAATTGCACAGCATTTTCTAAGCCCTGTTGTGCCAGCCACTACCCAAACACACACAGATGGAGCTGACACTAGCAGCTTGTGCTCTAAATAAACCATGAGGTCAAGCATTTTCCCTTTCACTTACCCTTTACAAACAGCATTGACAATTTAGGGAATTAAATCGACATTTATGGTATTTGAGAATATAATTGCTCTATTTAACATTCACCAAAAGCAGCTGCCATTATTCCTGAGGGAAAGCCAATCATGGGTATGATTACAAAGAAGCTGTGAGACCTGACTTAATTGAAAAAAAAACCCAAAACCAGGAGGACTTCTAGGTAGCAGCAGGGTAAAAATGTGCTAATAAAGTTTTCTTCAGATCTCGTGAAGAATGAAACTGTGAAACTCAGCATACACTCCACATTATGCATTTCCAGTATTAAATACATGAGGGAAAAAAATCTCCATGCACTTCCCAAAGTGATGTCACCAAAGATTATTTAGACTTGACAGCTTATTAAAAAAAAATTAAAAACATAAAAGATTCAGCCATGTACATAACCACCCAAGATGTTGAACCACTAAAGATGGCAAAAGTTCCTTTTCTAAACTCCCATCACAATAAAGAATCCCCTGAATATATTTGGCAGGATTTTGAGGAATATTATAAACTTCCTGTCCTGTGGGATGGAAATATAAAAAAAACAAGATTATTTTTTTTTTATATTCACTCTTTGTGAAGAGTATTTCATTATTTTCACAGTAGTGAAAATAATGAAATACCCTTTGGCTTTATTTTCATTTTTTCAATTAAGAACCTTCAGAATGTCTGTTTTATCCTCATATCACTTTACTTGTGTATTTAACACATTAATTAAAAGAAATGATGCTTCCAGTTTCCTAAATCAGAGTATTTTCCTTTAAAGAGATCATAAATTTACTCCTGCTTTATCTTACTAACATGGGGTTTGATTATGAATCCAACTCTCTTTTGTTGGTGGAGTCAGTTCATTGTCCTTCTCATCCTTCCTGCTCATCAAATAAATGTTGCCAGTTATTGATTCACAGAATGGTTTGGGTTGAAGGGATCCTTGAAGAGCATCTAGTTCCACCCTCCCTGCAATGTGCAGAGACATCTTTCACTAGAACAGGTTGTTTAAAGTCTTATACAACCTGACCTTGGGCACTTCCAGGAGTGGGACACTCTTCTCTAGGCAATCTGTTCCAGTGTCTCACCACCCTCACGGTACAGAATTTCTTCCTTTCTTCCTTTTTTTCCTACCTTTCTTCAGTTTAAGACCATTGTCCCTTGTCCTTGGTAAAAAGCCTTTCCCCATCTTAAAAGCTCCCTCGATATACTGAATGGCCACACTAAGATATTGCCAGAGTCTTCTCTTCTCCAGGCTAAACAATCCAAACTCTCCCATCCTCTATTCATAGGAGAGGTGTTCCAGCCCTCTGATCATTTTCATGGCCTTATTTCATATATAATTCTGTTTCTTATTATTTAGCTTAATCCAAATTTCTTCCCTGTGTTTCACTGCACCTTCTTTATAGCCATTTGTCCTTCCATTCTCACCCAAGCTGCTCTTGCCAGCAGACAGAGAGGTGATTCTTGTACTCTGCTTTGGTGAGACCTCACCTGGAGTACTGTGTCCAGCTCTGAAGCCCTCAACACAAGAAGGACATGGACCTGATAGGGAGGGTCAAGAGGAATATCACAAAAAAGATCAGAGAGCCTNACAGTACTGAAGGTGTGGCCTGACCAGTGCTGAGTACAGGGGCAGCATGCACTCCAAAAGGATTGATTAATCTATTCTCATGGCAACCATAAAAATCAACCAAATATTAGACTTTCCACTCAGAAATGGGCATTTGAGGCCAAGATGAATTCAGTGAATTCAAGATGCTGCTACTTTTAGTAGGGCAGCTTGAAATGTGTTGCTGAAATTCAGAATCCCAGACTAGACAGAATTCCACTGTAAGGTCCTGGCAGCTGAGCAGTCCACAGCTGAGGATGCTGGCAAATACCAAAGTACTTTCATCCACCAGTGGCCTACAGAATGGCTATTTGTTTTTTCTTTTAGGCCAGTGCTCTTTTGCTTCAGCTCCCAGGGGAAGAATGACACAGAATCAGAAGTCAGCCCAGTGTCTTGCCCCACAAATGCTTCATCTTTTTGGTTTTTTTTGTCACTTTAGCAGCTCGAGTTGTGTTAGCAACCTACAGAACACAAACATAAGAGATGAATCCTGGACTTGAGTATGTCTTCACTCAGACATTATAGCAAACAGCCTTCTCTATCCATTTTTCTCCCTTCAAATGAAGTTGTATCTTTTATTATGGAACAGCAGCGGCCCTAGTTCAGCAAAGATTAGCATTTGCCTAGGTTTAAATTGCATAACCTAATTGAAATCAAGGGGAATATTCATTTGTTTTATGTGTTTAATCAGCTAGCTGAAGTGAAGCCTAAATTAATGAATGTGACCTGTGATTTGCCTGGCATTTGGATGCTGAATATGTAATGCCAAGCAGAGATTTGCAGGGCAGACCATGAAGCTTTTTGCTCTCATGCTAGTCCCATCTCCCCCCACTGCCGTGCTGGCATCACTCAATCCATGCAGCACATCCCTGCAGTTTTTCTGGCTCCACAGAGAATCTCTGGTGCTGTAATGGTGCCAGCACAGTGTAAGGAGGGAGGGATGAGCAACCTCAAAGCCAGAAGGGTTGTGGGTACTGCATCTCTGCCAGCTGCAAACTGATTCCCCATGGAGCAAGCATCCTGCTGGGGCTGGGGTTGAAGGGCACAGCCTGGGCTCTGGAGGCAAATAAGATGGAAGGGCACAGTACCTGCAGTGGGGCTCCAGTCACCATTGATGTCATGGTTGCCTCAGTCCTTTATGTTACAAAATTAACTTCTACAGGACTGAATTTACTATCAAAGAGCTAATTTTCACCCTAGAATACAGACTGATTAGTTAGTACCTTGTGTCCTTTTTCCTGCAGTGCACCATGGATGAGCTGGACCTGGAATGTTTGCAAGCATCAAATAGCAACTATAAAACTAATTTAAAACACTCAAGTGACATCCAGGACTACTTACTCTACATTATTTGGGGTTTGACCTGCATCTCTATTGTATTTTCAGCTTGTCACTCATCCAAAAAAAAAGTCCCTTAGAGCTCAGAGAAGGACTTGCATATAGAGGCATCAGTTAAACAATTAAATAAAATTAAAATAAAATCAGGTTTCTTTTCTTGGGACATTTTGCAACGTGCCAAGAGAAAAAAACCATCTTGTCAGGAAGTTACTAGACACCTGATTTTCAAATACAGTGATCTAGGGAGGCAGGTGGGCATTTAGTGGAAGACAGAGGTGTACTGCTTCTGCTCTCCTCACATACCTTGAGAAAAGTCTCACTCTGTCCACTGAAAATTTCTGCCACATTTCCTAACCCAACAGAAGGATATGAAAGTCAGGATGCTTAAACCAATTTTGCTGGAAGCAAAAGTCTAAGCTTAAGGCACATGAAAATGATGCCCTCGCTGGCAGATTTTGGCCACTTAACTGAGTGTGAAAAGCAAGAAAACATTGAAATTACTGTCAGCAGAACTGGTATATTCCCTTTGGAGATCTGCTTTTGTTATTGAACATGAAATGCCTTTGAAACTTGTTTTAATGCTTAGATGCAACAGACAGATTGAAAAAAGAGATCAGTTTCTGGAGGAGCTTATGAAAGATTGATTTTTTTTTTTCAATCTTGTAGCTACTTTATCAATAAAATTGCTTCTAGTATTATATACTGTTAAGTAGTTTTCCCACAGCACAATCTTACAGCTTTAAATCACTAGAATTTTTTGTTTGTTTGTTTGTTTGTATTAACTTTGGGGTTTTTTTGTTGGTTTGGGGTTTTTTTGTGTTTGTTTGTTTTTTGTTTGGTTGGTTTGTTTGGTTGGTTTGGGTTTTTTTTTGTTTTGTGGTTTTGTTTCTTTATTGGTTTGGTTTGGTTTTGTTTTGTGTTTTTGTCTTCTTTGTTTTGTGGGTTTTTTTTGTTTTGTGGCTTTGTGTGTTTGGGTTTTTGTTTTGTTTTTGGGTGTTCTTTTTGCTTTGGGGTTTTGTTTGTTTGGAGTTTTGTTTTGTTTTTGTTTTTTGGAGTTTTTTTGTTTTGTGGTTTTGTTTGGTTTGGTTTTGGTTTCTGTTTTTGTTTTGTTTGTTTTCGGGTCTTTTGTTTTGTGGTTTTGTTGGTTTTTTATTTTTCAGGGTTTTTTGAGTTTTTTTGTTGTTTTATGGTTTGGTTTGGTTTTGTGGGTTTTTTTGTTTGTTTTGTGGTTTTTTGTTTTGTGGTTTTGTTTGGTTGTTTTTTTGTTTTGGTTTTGTTTTTTTTTGTTTTGTGGTTTTGTTTTGGTTTGTGGTTTTTTTTGTTTTGTGGTTTGGTTTGGTTTGGTTTACTTTTGTTTTATGGGTTTTTTGTTTGTTTTGTTTGTTTTGTGGTTTTTTTGGCTTTGTGGTTTTGGTTGGTTGGGTTTTTGTTTTGTTTTTGTTTTGTGTTTTTTGTTTTGTTTTTGTTTTTTTTTTGTTTTGTTTGGTTTGTGTTTTTTTGTTTTGTGGTTTATTTGGGTTTTTTGTTTTTTGTTTTCTGGTTTTTTGTTTGTTTTGGTTTTTTTGTTTTGGTTTGTTTTTTGGTATTTTTTGTCATTTTTGTTTATTGGTGTGTGGTTTTCTTGGGGTTTTGTTTTGTTTTGTTTTATCAGTGGAGGAATTTGGAGAATAAATTCAAGTCCTCAGTTCAATCTTGACTGAAACAGTTCTCCTATTACTTGCCCTCTATTTTCTCCTCATCTGTATTCCTGAGCTATAGACTGTTTTTGTTGAGTTCTTGCTGACTCATCACTTTATTAACAGTATTGCTTCCCTTTTCAGTCTCCATCTACCCATTACAGAGAAAGGATACCAGCACCCTTTCCCAAAGATACATATTTAGTAAATAACCTGTCCTTTCCTGCCTTACTGATGCTGGTAGTTCCTGTAAAACCATTTATTTTGTTTCTTCAGACTCCATGAGCACTAAAAGCACTGCTGGATTAGAAGTCCTGGTCACATACAGAGGTCAACTAACTCCCAAGAGCTTTTTGCTGCTGCAAAGCACAGGGTGAGTGAAGATGCTGTAAATAGTTGTGTTGTGCTCCCTAAGAGTTGACAACAGAATATACTAAGTCTCCTTTTATGGTTATAATGCATACTGCAGAAATAATTTATGAGTTATAGAAACTAATTAGAGTATCTCCATTGTGTGAGAAATTGGGAGAGGGTAAATATTGAAAAAATGGTTAAAAGAAGGCTGCAAAGAAAGCATGTGATGAAAAAAACCCAATAAACTTGGAAAATGTACACAAAGTGATTAGACTGAAAACAAATTATGGTGTTAATTTTTCCTCTTTTTTTCTTAATAGCTTCTTGGATAACAGCAGTGTTGGCTTGGCCTGGGAATCATAGAGACTGGAAGTATTTAGAATTGGCTAGGATTTTTTTGGATGTGGAGCTTTAATCTGGCAACAGACATTCTTCTTTCATTCTTAGATATCTCTTTATGCATTAAAAAAAAACACACCCCACAAATTTCTCAAAGCTACAGTGAAAGAAAAGGGAAAAAGCTCATTAAGAAATAGCTTTCTGGTTGGGAAAATCAAAACAAAACAACTTGTGTCCATTGGAAAGCCTCTTAGTTACCACATATTCTTTACTTGCTCATTCAACATTTATAAATATATATATATATATACATTTAGCTGGAGGTGATTTTTGCCATCAAAAGACAACTTTTTGACTTTCAAACTTTTTCTGAGCTCAGTTCTGAATTTCACAAATTCCTATACAAACTTCTTTTTTAATGGAGAATAAAAATAACCTGTGGATTAGTTGGTCTGCTCCAAGAAGAAATACATATAGCTGAGTTCAATTATTATCCAACCTCATGAAATTCAACGAGGCTAAGTGTAAGGTCCTGCACCTGGGTAGGCACAATCCCAAGCACAACTCCAGGTTGGGTGAGGAATGGCTGAAAGCAGTCCTGAGGAAAANCTAGTGGGAGGTGTCCCTGCCTATGGCAGAGGGTTGGAACTGGATGATCCTTGAGGTCCCTTCCAACCTTACTATTCTATGATTCTATGATTCTATTAGACATAATCTTATTCAGAAGCTCTTTTTGTGTTTCCTGCCTAGGAGACTCTTGGGAATGGCAGAGTAGAGCATGGGAGGTGGGTGGTGTCAGTACAAAGAAACTGCCTCCAGAAATTCAGATACTTTGCTCCAAAGTCACTCATAAGGTAACCAAAGATGTCAGTAAGTCAGTCAGATGGCAAGGGAATGGAGCAGTGAGCAGACAGAGCATGGAAGTGGGAATTCTGAGCCTGTTGTCATGGTTCTCAACACATTGCCTAGACTTCTACACATGGGTGTAATGCCCTTACAATGGCTTACAGCCACTGTCCCTTATTGGAGACTGGAAGATCTTTAATGTTATGGGGGACAGACAAGTTGGCAGAGCCACATCGTGGATGCACAGTAAGTCACAGGCAGAAGAGCTGCAGGCTCTTCTGGGGAGGTACTGCTACACAGATTTCAGGAAGAGAGTTGGGACACTGACAAAGTAAAAGCTCTTTGCTCAGCTTCAGACATGCTATTTGGCATGGCTGCCCTGGGGCTTTTTGATTCCTTTCAGCTCTTCAAGTGACCTGTGACTGCTCAGTACCAAGAGCAGGTAAAGTGCTGCAGCTCTTTCATGCACATTTGGCCAACTGGGTCAGAAAAGGCAGATGTACTTCAGCAAAATGCTTTAGAAAACACAGCAGACAAGCTAAGCAAAGAAGGCAGTGGTGACAAAATTTGCCTTTCCTAACCAGGCTGAAGTCCAACTGTTGTTCCTGGCAGCAATAGCCCAAACTCAATCAAACCCAGGTGCAGAATCAGCCAGCTTGGAGGAGAAGTGTGTTTACATCTGCCCTTTTCTGACTCTAGGGCTCTGCTCAGAGGGGAGAACATGCTGTTGGGAGATAAATTTCCCTCCTTCTAATTATAGGCTTTGCCATCTTCTGCCCACTTCAAGTGTAAATCGCCTAATCATAAACAATTCCTCTTCAAAGCTTGACACAGATTGGATGCAATTCCCTGACAACACCAATCTGTTCACAGTATTACATGTGAAGGCCAGAATAACATTAAAGATCTTCCAGCCTGCTGAAGGAGAGAGGACTGAAGAGAGAAAATTAAAAATATAACAGTAAAACACAAAAGACATTACTCTTGGCATCTTCTAGCAAAGATGGACTTTACTGGACTAGTAAATGTCAATAATGAGACACAGCAGAAAAACCTTCCTTTTCCATTGGTAAAAAAATCCAAAAAAACAACTTTGTCAAACATGATTTCCCTTCTAGTAATTAGTAAAGCAAGTAGAAGACAGATGGAGACTGCTAATAATGACTTACATCAGGAAGCCTCAATTATTCAGAATGACCAAGTCATTGTCACTATGAAACTGGACAAGGAGAAGATCACATTGCTGTGTATTTATCTGTTTTTTTTCCCCTCCTCTCTCTTTATGTTCCTCTGTGGTATCTGATCCTAAAGTAGGTTCTTGTTCTTAGAGAGTTGTTTGTTCAAGCAATATCCTGCAGAAGTGGAATGAGGAGGCACTGCTGATGAGACATTTTCCAGAAGGTTAGGGTAGTGGTGTGCTACCAGGACAAGGTTTGCATAGTAGAGCAGTTCTATCATTCCTTTTTTTTTTTTTTTTTTTTGGGAGGGGGGAAATATCAAAAATACCAATAGGAACAACAACAACAACAATAAAGTGGTATTATTGAGAGTGGTTTTGAAGTGGTGGTTGATAATCAGGATGGCCATCTAATTTTACCTTGATGTATCCCCACTGAATGAAAGAGCATTCTCCTTGATTTATGCTAGTAGAGGGGGAGAGCAAAATGAGGCTTTAAATTTCATACCTGTCTTGAACTCCTGGCAAGAAGGCTGGAAATGATCATCATATTTTAGCCCTGCCAAATTGCAAAGCCTAAAAGTAATAATATCCCAAAATGATCACACTAGATCTCATAACTCAGCTTGGAAAAGTTTTCTGTTACTTGACAGTAAATAAGCATGAGTAGTTATTTATTTATCTATTTAGTGGACTGATCAGTCAAGAAGAATTTGGGAAAAATGCCTCCCACCATTTTTAGATTGCAGAGAAAGTGCTAACTACATATTTAATTATGCCATAAAGTGGACCAAGTATGTTTGGTGCTAAATAACTTAAAGTCTTTTCTCTGTTTGGGAGAAACTGACAGACAACAGGGGAAAGGAGAACAGCAAGATTGAAAATTTATGGAGTACGAGAATAAATAGAAGAGAAATAAACAGAAGAGAAATACGACAGCCCACTAAACCAGCCCACAACTACTTAGAGCAGGTGGTTCTGTGGTTGCTATACACTTGGGGAGACTCTTTGGCTTTGCTAATTTGCACTGGGAGGTCAATTAAATCCTCTATACAAAGAACCTGAAATATTTATATCTTGGAATGTAAACACTGCAGCAGTTTATATATATATAAAGTAAGAAAAGGCCTTTATTAGTTGTCACATTAGCAGATGCATGCCAAGTGTGCTTCTGCAGAGGTGACCTTAAATTGGAGGAAAAAAACCCAAACCTCTTTCTAATACTGATATTATTATCTTATAGAGAAAATATTAAGTGATTTTAAAAAAAGGCAGTCTGAACAAATCACATTTTTTTTTTTTATTTTTTTATAAGTAAAATGACCTATTCCCTTACCTGACAGTGGGAGAATTTGCTTCTAATATTACAAACGTGGCACTTGGTGCCATGGTCTTGTCTCGAGGTCTGTGGTAATGGGTTGGACTTGATGATCTTTGAGGTCTCTTCCAACCTTGCTTATACTGTGATACTGTAATACTGTAAAAGGTTTGCATGGAAACTTTTGTCACCATTATAATACTACTACTTCATAAACTGGTAGAGTAAGAGATACTTATTTTTCTCAGCACCATCTGGTTTGGGTCTGGTTATTTAGCTGATCTGCTGAAGTGTTTTCTGAATGATCATTGTTCTAGCTTGCACTGTCAGATGTCATCCAAAGGTCCAGCAGAGGTAGATGGGGCCGCAATATAAAGCAGAGTTGCTGCACTGAACCACATCTCCTCCCCCTGCCTTCAAACACCCTTCCCCCTTTACATTATGGGATCCATTACTGGATGTGCTGGATTTGATTTCCTTCATTTCATTTACAGTACAAACATTAGAAGGGAACTGAAAAAGACAGTAATGATCTAAGTCACTTTGGAGAACCATGTAACATTCATTAATTTACACCATCCAAGGGGGAGGAAAAAAGAGCCATGATTTTTTTCTCCAGTGCTATTCAGTTCAGAAGAAATACATACATCACACAACTATTTCCTTAAGATATGCATCCTGTCTAATGAAAAGATGTGAATAGAATGTGAAAATGTATTCTCTTTGGAGGAGGGTGGATGAACTGCAATTGGCCACTACAAGCTTTTGGTTCAAAGAAAGGTGAGAGATTGCTGTGTGAAGTGCTTTATCATCTACATTCATAGCTATAAATTAGACTTCTCTCTAAATTATTGGAGACACCTGCACTATTTGAACTTGAACAGGGGATTTCAACATAGAAATCAAATAGGTGCTCAACAGGAGTAAGTGACAAATAGCTACACAGATAAGCACCTGCAAATCATAGAATCACAGA
>WBNM01009362.1:40399-83116 GCA_013399055.1 Ramphastos sulfuratus | reverse complement strand
TTAAGAAGAGTGTGTCCAGCAGATCAAGGGAGGTTCTCGTCCCCATCTGCTCTGCCCTGGTGAGACCTCATCTTGAATATTGCCTTCAGTTTTGGGCTCCCCAGTTTAAGAGGGACAGGGATCTGCTGGAGAAGGTCCAGCAGAAGGCTAAAAGGATGATAAAGGAACTGGATCACTGCCTGATGAGGAGAGGCTGAGGGACGTGGGCCTGTTTAGTCTCGAGAAGAGAAGATTGAGAGGGGATTTAATCAATGTCTATAAATATCTGAGGGCTGGAGGTCAGTAGTGGGGGACAGGCTCTGCTCATTTGCTCCCTGGGATAGGACAAGGAACAATGGATGGAAGCTGCAGCACAGGAGGTTCCACCTCAACATAAGGGGGAACTTCTTTACTGCAAGAGTCACAGAACACTGGCACAGGCTGCCCAGAGAGGCTGTGGAGTCTCTTTCTCTGGAGACTTTCAAGGCCTGTCTGGATGTGTTCCTGTGTGACCTGAGCTAGATTGTCTGGTCCTGCTCTGGCAGGGGGGTTGAACTAGATGATCTCTTTGGGTCCCTTCCAACCCCTGACATCCTGTGATATCTCACATGAAATATCACCAAAAGATTAGTAATTTTAAGGATAACTCCCCAGATTCTTAAAATATCAAATTTTTCATTTTCCTTCTTTTGCTAAACCTTCTGCAATTACAAATGTAAAGCTTCATGAAGCTTTCCTCTGCCACCACGAGGCCTGCAGTCGTGTTTATGTTTTTTCCTGATAGCTGTGCTTCGTGAATAACTACATCAAACTAGCAGCCACTAAGGAAAAATATTTCAGGACTCTCTACAAGCAGCATAATGACCACTGAAACTGTATTTGCAGCATTTTTAAGCTTTAAAAGGAACAGACAGCAACCAGTGCACCCCGGGGCTCTGTGGTCATCTGGTGTCCCCTCATCCACAGTCCTACTGACTGGTCTTTTCCTCTTGAAGAGATTCAATATCAGGGAAGGACACTTCTGAACTCCTTCATGAAGTTTCACCTACAATAACCCACAGCATAGCATAAGAGCCTGATTGTCTACCAATTTAAGTATATGAGAGTACAATGGAGTAAAGTTATTCCTCAAGCTCTTCCAGAAGTAGGTAGTACTTTCTTATTTACTTATTTGGAGAAGGTGTGAAATAATCTCGCTCTTCTAGTCACCAATGATCTCTACACATCAGCCTACTATCTGTTTCTCATGGCTAGTGGGTCTCAATATGCCTTTCAGAAAAATAATTTGTCCCTTAACACAGACCTTGAAAGGTCAGATGACAAGTGAGCATTGCATTATCAACAGGTGAGTATTTTGGACACAGTAGCAATTTTTCCTATAACGTCTTACTCATCCTGTATGGTCACTGCTAACCACAAATAATGGAGTTACTGAACCATTTGCAAAAGCCACATTTAAAGGTATTTGAAGGCTTTCAGCATAATCATCGCTGTCCTCCTGTTCACTACTTCCAAAAGATATTCTTCTAAGGCAAAGAATTTCCCTTTCTTCAGAGAATCAAAGACTGGTTTGGGTTGGAAGGGACTTTAAAGATCATCCAGTTCCAACCCCCATGCCATGGGCAGGGAAATCTTCCATTAGACAAGGTTAAAATTCTTGCTTCCCATTTCTCTGTAAGGTAATTCCTTCTAGTTAACATGATAAATCTCATCTATCAGAAACACTTTGGCAGATCCAGGAAACCTACACCAGCTGTGGAAGGTTAGCTTTACACTAAAGATTTTTATAAATGCTTCAGATGAGGTTAATGTGCAACACGGCAGATGGATTAACTATCAGACCAATCTCTCCCATTCCACTGAATACTGTGCTGGACATTCCAGGTAGCCTTTATTGTTTCCTAGTGCTCAATGAAGAGTTTCTTAGATTTGTGTGATCAAGCACCCACATCTGACATCAAGGCAAGCAAAAAGGATGGCGCTGCATGCCGAACATGCATGTTGCCATGGCTGCGCTCTAAAGCAGAGCAGTGCTGAGACTTTTCCTCTTTCATCAGAGGAAGCAAAACATTTTCTCTAGGCTTGAGGTTCAGGACAGCTTAGAAGAACATATCATCCTGCAGTTAAATTCCTAATTAATGCAATGTTCCTGTTTAAAGGATGAATTTATTGTAGAACCATTCATTTTTTACCAGTATACATACACAAACGTTAACACATAGTTTTATATACATATGCATTTATCACTTGTGTGTGACTTTGGGAATACAGGCTTTTGAAATAATATTCCAAGCATTTTCAAGGAAAAACAGTTTTACTGTGAGGGTGATAGAACACTCTCGTGAGGGTCATGGAGTCTCCTTCAATGGAGACATTCAAAACTTGTCTGGATGCATTCCTGTGTCTCTTTGAGGTCCAAAGATCATCACAGCATGGTTTTGGATTGGAAGGAACCTTAAAGATATCTAGTTCCAACCCAGGGACAGGAACACATTCTACCAGACCAGGTTGCTCAAGGCCATATCCAATCTGGTTCTGAACATTTCCAGGGAGGGGACATCCACAGCATCTTTGGGCAACCTGTTCAAGTGTCTCACCACCCTAACTGTAAAGAATTTCTTCCTAAGCTCCAGTCTAAATCTCCCCTCTTCCGCCTTAAAGCGACTCCCCTACATCCTATCACTACAAGCCCTTGTAAAAAGCGTCTCCCCAGCTTTCTTGTAGCCCCCTTCGGGCACTGGAAGGCTGATAGATGGTCTCCCTGGAGCCTTCTCTTCTCCATGCTGAACAAACCCAAGTCTTGCATTAATTGGATAATGAGATACAGGAAATAAAAAAAGGAAGAACTATAATCCCACAGGTAAATAAAAAAAATAATGAAAAAAGAATAAGATACCGGATTTAAAATGACAGATTGCAAGTACTGAAGAAAGAAAGTTTCAGTAGTCAGAGTTAAAATGAAGAAGTAAATGATGCACAGTGTTTACATGGGGCAGGTACACATAACCCAGGCTCCTTCCTGATGCTGTAACACCAACTAACATTCAGATACAGAGACGCAGCAAATACAGCCATTGTAACAGCTTTCTGACAAAGTATCTTGAGTAATTTTCAAGCTTTATCAGAAAAGGCTTGTTGCTTTCAATTCCCTGAATCCTCAGAGACTCCCATAATCAGTGTTTCCTTCAGAACTGAGCGCTTTAGTAAGAAAAATGCCCCATGATAGCTAAAATATTGTGAGTTAATAATGCTGAGTCGTGCTAATGTATACACCCACGTATAATGTTAAATACCATTAGGTAATAAAGGGAAATGTAGGACAGATTTTATGAAATTTATCTTCTAGAAATAAAGTACAGTTAAAAGCCACTACAGGATAAGAGGGGGAAAGAGAATGGATGCATGAGCAGCAACCGGAATGAGTCGATTAGCATGATTACTTTAGACTACTAAGATAACCTCTTAAATGTCTAATGCCTATTTCATTGGCTGCTCTGAAGAGTTACATGTTTGTATGTTGATGCTTTAATATAGTTAGATAGATTCAAGACATATAAACATGTAACTAAAACACAGTCTAATGTCAAAATACAGATCTGGATGTATCTGATACTGCATAAAGTAGGAGAAGTAATATTCCTGAGTGTAGCACTGTCATTCAGGTGACACCCTGAAGTTCAGAGTTTCAGAGGCACATACATGGCTGGGAGGTAGCAGAGATGGGGGCAGAGGCATAACCTCCACTTCAAAGGAGTTCCCAAGGGACAGAAGGAGCAGGCCATCCGTTCCGGCTTTCTTCACAACAGCTCCTACCAGGCACAGAGCTGACTTTGACCTCAGACAGTTCGATGCTACCTTTGCCAATTAAACTCCTAGAGGGAAGATGTGCTCCAGGGCCTTACAGTGACTGAAGAGGTTATTCACTATGATGTGACCTTATTATGGCCTTCCAGTATTTGAAAGAGGGTTACAAGAAAGCTGGGCAGAGACTTTTTAGGCTATCAGGTAGGGACAGGACTAGGGGGAATGGAGCAAAGCTGGAGGTGGGGAGATTCAGACTGGATGTGAAGAGGAAGGTCTTAAGCATGAGAGTGGTGAGAGCCTGGCATGGGTTGCCCAGGGAGATGGTTGAGGTCCCATCCCTGGAGGTGTTTAAGGCCAGGCTGGATGAGGCTCTGGGCAGCCTGATCTAGGCTAGGGTGTCCCTGGCCATGGTAGGGGAGTTGGAACTAGATGATCCTTGTGGTCTCTTCCAATCCTGACTAATTCTATGATTCTATAATGTTTGAGAATTAAATTATTCAGAGTATGAAAGAACCCACAGAAACTCCATTTCTCTACCTCTTGATGTTTTTCTGCTCAGTGCAGTTTGTCATAACTAAAGTCTGAATTACCTGTACAACATCTGCAATACAGCCATATAGAAACAACTCCACCGTTCCTTGCTACCAAGCATGTAGTGTCATTTACCTCCTCTTTTTTTTCACAAATTATTTTTTATTTGTAAAGCTTTTCTGGTGATACAAAAGTTGCTTAACAATTTCTGATCTTTTAACTACAGATTGTTACAACGGACTCTAATCTACTACTTCGGTGGTCTTCACATTGTGCCAAGGGAGGTTGAGGCTGGACATTAGGAAAAATTTCTTCACAGAGAGGGTTACCAAGCATTGGAACAGGCTGCCCAGGGAGGTGGTGGAGTCACCATCCCTGGAGCTTTTAAAAAGATGTGTGGATGTGGTGCTTAGGGATGTGGTTTAGTGGTACTGTTACAGCAGAAGTGGTGGAATTGTGAGGTCTAGGTAAGTTTTTGGACGTGATGATCTCGGAGGTCTCTTCCAACATTGACAGTTCTATGATTCAATGAACACAAGACATGTTTTTTTCTCTTGCACTCCCTTTATTTCTTTGCTAAAAAGAAGAGTGCAGGAGTGATAAATGTCAGTATGGTTTTGATGTAGCTTGTGCCTATGATTAAAAGGAAGTAAATAATTGCCAAGAGAAAACATGGCACATGCAATATCACAAAAAGATTCTCATACTCATGTGAAGGTTACCCACAAATATGAAGCAAATTACTCAAATGGAAAAAAAAAACACCAAAAAACAAATCTTGAATTAGGCACCTAATGAAAAAGATGTATGCCAGGACAGCTCAAGCATCACTGAATGCACTGGTAATCAGCTCTCTTAAAACATTAATTTTAAATAGATAACATTAATTTATAAATAAGAGGTTTTAATATTACATCTAATATCTCTCTTGCTTGCCATACAGCACACAGTAATTATAGCTCTTGTGAAATCAAGCTTCTAAAAACATTGCTTAGCTAGGCACAATTAGGTGATTGCCTCAGAAACTGAAGTAAATTCCTGCTCACAAAAACCAGTGTTTCCATCAGCTACATCACTGGGATCACTTGGGAGTTGTACAGATCCAATACCAGTTAAGATCTAGCTTGCTACTTATAAACTATTACTTCTTAGGGTATAGAAATTTGTCTACATGGGAGAGATTTGGAGGGTCAGTTGGTGACCCTAGTTCAGACATTGTGTACCAGCAGTTTCACACAGAGCCACGTAGCAGATCACTAATAAGGAGAAGAAATGAAATCATATGTAGTCAGGGCATACAATGCAATGGTGCTCCAAGGATGAAGTGTCTTTCTCCAGCTCTCACATCATGTATGTGAAAACCAGTCAACTCTAAGGTAAGGCTGAGGAGATGCAGAAAATTTAACATAGATTCATGGAATCATTTAGACTGGAAAAAAAAAAATGGAGATCATCAAGTCCAACCATTAACCCAACATTGTCAAGTCTGCCACTAAATCGTGTCCCTCGGCACCACACCTAAACAGCTTTTACCAGAGGTGATGATTCAAGCACTGGCCTCAGCAATGTGTTCCAAGGCTTGGCAACCCTTTCACTGAAGAAATTCCTCCCTCCTAATCTCCAAACTAAATCTCCCCCGGCAAAACTTGAGGCCACTTCCTCTTGTCCTATTACTTGACAGGAGAACAGAATCAACACCCATCTCAGATCAGCCTCCTTTCATCTCATCATAATCACTGTTCCTTTTCTTTTTTGTCCTTTATAAAAGCTGGGACTAAATTAATGTTTAGGTCATAGAATCATAGAATAGAATCATAGAATGGTAAGGTTGGAAGGGACCTCAAGGATCATCTAGTTCCAACCCCCTCCTATAGGCAGGGACACCTCCCACTAGTACAGGTTACTCAAGGCCTCCTCCAACCTGGCCTTGAACACCTCCATTGAGGGAGCAGCCACAACCTCCCTGGGCAACCTGTGCCAGTGTCTCACCACTCTCACTGTAAAGAACTTTCTCCTAGCATCTAGTCTAAGGCTTCCCTCTGCCAGTTTAAACCCTTCTCTAAGACTCTAGGATAGGGATTCTGAGAGTCTGTACTGTCACTCCCTTCCTCCCCAGCTGTGACATTTTGCTTTGGATATGTGCACAGCTACCAAACCATTCCTTGAAGAGAAATAGAAGAGGATTCAGATGGTACAGTTGCTGAACCATTCTTCTGGGCCAGTAAAGAAAAACCTTAACAAGCTGACAGCAGTTGGGGAAGACACTCTGTCCTGTTTGCAACAGATAGCAAGTGGTCCTAGCAGGACAGCAAGGAGACCTTGCTCTCACAGACTCTCATCATAGCCCTCTCCTAGCTGAACTTCGAAGATAACAGTGAACAAACATGACTACAGATTTCTGCCAGCAAATCTATGTCAGCAGAGTATGTGAAAATACCCTCTGTATTTGCAGACCTCAAGGCATAATAAATGCATCCAAAGCGACTGAAAAACATCTCTGCCTCTTGAGCCTGCATATTCCAAGAGCCAGGATAACAACACAAATACTACTGGTCATGTATTGCAGCTTGTGACAGAATGCTTTGCAATAAAAGAAGAAAACAGATTCTATTTCACTAGCAAATGGAATCCACAAATTGAAGTAAATACGCAATTCTATCAGTGACTAAAGTGGTTGGGTCTTCAATAGTGCTAACAGGCATGGGTGGGAAAGGAGGAATACTTTGGAAAGAAGAGTTGCATGCTATAATTTTTCCTGTAAATCTTGCATTTCATGGATTTGAGGGAGAAACTAGAAAAGAGCAAATCCACACTGATGGCCTTCAACCAGGAGACCTGTATTCCTAGAAAAGAACAACTCGACTAGAAAGTTTACCTGTAGTAAGTGCTACTCTAACCAGTAATCCAACTTGATGCTCATCCCTAACTACATTCACAAGTGAGAAATTCGATGATAAAGAAATCCCTCTGATATCAGCCAGTCCAGGAAGGCACTGAAATGTTGCTCCACTGAATGAGAAGTGAATAGAACAGCTGTCAGCTTCCTTACAATTCCCAAGGTTGCTTCCTCAACAAGGTACTTGAGAACTCTCAGAGAGATATGCCAACCTCATCATCTGTCTCTGCAAGACACTCTCGTCCTGTTTTTTTCTGATTATCTTCTTAAATCTGCCATGTAACAACATCTTAAATCCCACTGGCAATGGGATGCCTCCTCAAAGGAAAGCTGTGTTGGCATTAGTGCAGCAGATGTTCTTCTCAAACTATTCTGCTGGTTGGAGGCTTCTATTCCTCAGCCAGCTCACTGCTCAACAGTTCTGTTCTTCTCTCCAATCAGCACGAAGACATGGCACACTTCATAGCAGCTGGCAGTAGTGTGTCCTGACATCAAAGTGCTCTGACTTAGAGCTATTAGTACCTTCCATCCAAAATAATTATACTCTAGTAGTTAAAGACACACAGGTCTAGGAGGACAGTCCTGAAACCTTGACATTTCATATTTAATGGAATAAATTCAAATGACTAACACTGATTTAATGGAAAAATCCTCATAGCCAAGCAATGCAAATCAACCCAAACAGGCAAAACAACTGCCTATCCCATGCCTTCTGTCCTTATCACCGGTAAGGGTTTGTGGACCAGAGGCTCAGCAGGTTGACAAAATATCCATGACTGTAAGAGTCTATCTAATGCCAGCACCACAGGTTCCTGGTTTGAGAACAGCATCTCATTTTCATCTCTGTCACACAGATGCACTACAAAACTAAGACCTCTCATTACAGTGTCAAAATTTGTTAAACATTAATTTCCTCGTCACACAATCTTTCAGCCCATAACTTTCAAAAGGAATTTCAGAAGAAATTAACATGAACTAAGTTCAGAACATTGCAGTTGATTTATCAATGCAAAAGCTGAAGTCAATGTTCAATGTCATTATTTTATGCTTGGTGTCAAAATGAACAGAGAATGTGGAACAGGTTTGTGCATGTATTTATCTACATGTTAAACACAGCATCTTAACAGCAGCCTCCTCTCAATTGCTTAGTTAAGATGCAGCGATTTAAGCAGAGGTTTTATGGCACAGACTGCTGCACAAACCTGCATCCTTCTCCTGTATCTCTGCAAATGGTATGGAATGCAAATAAAAGCAAAAGCAGACAGAAAAAAACCCATGTCACTGCTCCTAGTTGCCTTGCAACATATTCTTGACCTCCAGCACCTACTAATGGTTAGTCAATGTCAGATGGGCTCTGCTCAGGACCAACTAATGCTCTTAAAATCAAGAGAAGGTCTTCATGCATCAGTATGGAAGAAAACTGCAATGGATTTTAGTCACATCAAAACACTTCTTTAGAATCAGGAGCAAAGTGTTTACACTGGGGCTTGTGGAGGAGCTGTTGCACAGTAGAATTGGGAGAACACCTGAATGGCAAATCTGTAGTCAGTACCACTGCTTGCTCTTTATGACACAGTGGGTGCAATGGAAGCAATCATCTCCAGTGTGACAGAACAATTTCAAGCTTTATTTCCATTTCTGTGCTGAAGGCAACTCTTCTTTCCAAACTGACTTTGTGCTGGACCAGCAGGTAACCCTGCAGAGTGACAGAAGACTCACTCCCAAGCTGAAAACCACAAAAATCTTTGTGCTATCAGCATACAGGCCTCAGATGAGAATATCATGCCAATTAGATAAAGAGATAAGGAATTTTAATGACATTCCTCCACCCAGACTTGTCATTGTCACTATACATACAAAGGTTAAAAGATTTTAGAGATATTTCTAGCCCAGAACAAGACCAAGATTGCACCTTCCAAGATCAGAAGAGAAAAGGCCATTCCAAATTACACTTAACACAGTAAACTTGACACACTAAAACTTAACTATACTTAACACACATTCTAAATTATACTTAACAATGACACACTGCAGTTTGAGAAACTCAGTAGCAGAAAATAGTAAGTTTCTAAGCAAATACACAGCTTGTCAAAAGCAACCATCATATAATTACAGAAACGAATGCGAGATATGTTCATACTCTAAGTATTTGTATGCAAATTGATATCAGTTGTACTTTAGAAACCAATAATTCATTTACAAGCTAATTTGAGCAACACAGTCTGCCAAATGTAGCCTGAAGTTTGAAAAACTAAGTTCTGCAGGAAGAAGCTAGTCCTCCAATTTCCTGCATGATTGGAGACACAAAATTAAGACAAAGTGTCATTTTATTAACACTCAGAAAACACACTTTTGAAAGTGAGGTGGCTTTTAATGCCTTGGCTTCCACAGGTTTTAGAAACAAACACTTGTTTAAAACATCTCAGAGAGGAGGCTTAATGGGCTGAAGGCAATCAATGTTAATGGTGTCTACTCTGAAACGGCATGGAGCTTTTTGTATCAGTGCCTTTGGTTTGGAAACAGACAATACTTCTTTCTGCAGCTTATTATTAGTAACTATAGGGATGAGAAATTATCAGTCCAGCTCAGATGTCATCTTATTTAAACTTAGGAGTATTTGTGTGCTCTAGGGAGTTTTGCTGTGAAAACAATCATTAGAAACTTAAAGGCACAAAACCATTCCTCCTCTAATTATGCATTTCATGCATTGCTAAACTCCTTAACAAAATGGAATCGGTATTTTGTGGCTGGCACATTATCATTTGTGCAGAAAATCGGTGCATATTGTACTGACTAAAATGAGAAACACTAAGGCTGAGGACTCCTGATTTAAATAAGTACTGTTATAACAATAAAACCTCCAGAGACTCTACAACACAAGGTACTGAAAAGACTTCTTAAGGTTTCTGAAAAACAAAAAAGGCGGCCTCCATTACAGTCTGTATTTCCTCAATATGACACATTCCACTAAATATCTATATTTCAGAATGATTAATTATCATGAACTGGTATTTAAAAGCACTGAAAGAAAACCTCTCTGGCTTTGTGAGCTATGTAGGCCAGTAAAACATGTTTCTCAATGTACAACAAGCATAGCTGTATAGCAACAGATCTAGGTTTTGTCATTTGACATGAAAGAAACTTTCTGTCAGACTGATTGCCTTCACTCAGAGTGGATTAAAAAAAATTAGAAACATAGAATACTGTATCACAGATCAGCTACATTCACAAAGAGTTTTTCAATTTGTTGCAAGCAGAACAATCACTCAATTTGTGCCTGTCTCTGTAATTTGAGTAAATCGATACTTTGACTGTTACTTAGGTTTGCTTTCTCTGTTTCTTTTTCTACATGCTACTTGACCACTTTAATATTTTAAATATATCATGTGTCTGTACCTCTCAAAATCAAAAACTAGCTCAAACCATCAGTGTAAACATACAGAGGTCATTCTTCATCCTGCATGTTCACACTCTAGAACAGAAATGGCAGCTACTCAGGAATTTCCATACTTTTTTCAATGGAAGGAGAAAAATCAAGTATCAAAACTTTTTTTTTTTTTAACTTATTTATATTTCTGATAACTATTTCTCCAAGCACAACTAGTAACAGAACAAGACCCCTGCTTTGTTCAGTATTTCCAAATATCTTCCCTGGGTAGCAGCCCAACACCAAAATATTTCACTCCTAGCACCGCACTATTTGTGCTCCTCTAGCTGCTTATGGCTCTTTGTGGCTCTTCTTAGACTTCAGTTGCCTCTAGATACAGCCACTAGCATACAACTATCCCATTTGTGACTTGTCTCTAACACCACCACAATGCACAAGTGAAAGGGCAGATGCTAGCCAACTGGACAAGGATCTGCACTAACATTACATTTCCCTTTGTTTCAGTGCATTTTACAATTATATAAATGGCTTCAATATTTTTTTATTGAATTTTAATGTTAAATGCCTGCTAGTTACAACAGATCTTTATCTAACCTCCCCTCCCATACATTTAGGACATCTCATTGTTTACCATACTTGATTTTAACATCTCTAACTTCTTTACTCTTCCTCCGAATGTGGTGTACTAGTTCTTAACAGGCTATGTTTGCCTTACTAGTCTCCAACTTGAAAGAGAAATACAATCTTATACCTCCAGGTGCACATCTGTGACAAGAGCAAACCAATGTTTGATATGGCATCTGCTTTCAGTACCTCTTCCATCATCATTTCTTCAATTTGTGTTTATTACAGACAACCTGTCAGATCCATTACCCAAAGTATCCTGTGCCCATGCCGAACCCCCAAACATGTGAAACTACGGCTTGTGCAAAGTACAAGTCTTGTTTGAGAAACATCACATAAAAGAAAATTGATTTTTGCCTCAGAAATGTCAAACTTCTGCCTATAATGCTCAGATACATTTTTTCTGAACCAACAAAGTTCAGAAAGAGCCATAGACCTGACAGATCTCCGACACATCATGATGGATGTGGCAGGTCTACTGCTTTATTGTTAGAAATGTCCTCCAAAAGAGTGAGGCAATCAATGAAGAATAATAAATCTATCCCAGATTGTAGAGCTACTTTTTGTACATGCCTAAGAGAAGAAACAATACATTTCTTTCTGTCTCCTGAAAATCCTATTTTAACAAACTATCACACTCACTTCCTTTAATATTATACAACACCACTTAAACAGCTTAATCTTTATCTGTTCAATGCTCTACCTGCTCAACTCCTAACGTGCATTTTTATGTCATTAAGCTAGGGGGGGCAAAAAAGAATATATGGAATTTAAAACAGACTTTCCTGTTAAAAGAACAAGTTTTTCTTACCTTTCTTCTGCTCCCTCTGTCAGCCAGAAGAACGACAGCTGCTCCCACTGTATCTGTTCAATTACGTCCCCATCATTCTGGAAAACATTGTTATTGATTAATGCTGCATCAAAATCTTACTCTGAGTGCACAATGTGAATACATTTCATTTTCCTTGTTGGAAAATTCCCATACTTGAGATAAATCACAGCAAGTCTGGAAAAGTTAATTTGACATTCATATATCAATCCTTTCTAGAGAAAGAATTGGTTTAATTTATTAACAGATGCCTTTGGATGCATTCTACTGGCTACACTTCATGTAACAGCCTTGACTTCAGCAACAGATGGAATTTATTTCAAAATACCTATTTTCCAAAGCAATTTGACCACCACGGTAACACAACAAGCAGAGCTACGTCAGCACAAGTACGGTGATTTAAAATACTTTTTCTTTTCTTTTCTTTTTTTTTTTATGGTAAAGTGAGTACAATTTAACATTTTTTGTAAGTAGGTTCAATAAATCTAAAACCTGCTGCAAGAGTAGATTGATGGTTACTTGTGCTTGTGTATGATTTCCAAAATACACCCATGCATCACTGTCATCATTCTATTTCTCCCATTATTTTTATACACCCATAAGCACATAGACAATATTTAATGTAATATTAACCAAGACAGTTTGAATTAGCAAAGCACACACAGACGGAGTGAGCAACTACGAGACTAAAGCCCACAACATTTTGAAACTGGGAACTTAATGATGCAAGGATTTTGAGGGCTAAAAAGCCCTTCTATTTATTCAAATAGAACCACAACCTTCTAGCTTTTCTTCGATAGCATTTCTGAGGAAAATCTAAGAGTATTGCATTATGGCACTGCTGTACTTGTAGCACCTGAAACTCTGGCTGCATTTTTGAACAGACTATTGTATAGCACCTTTGTAACTATCAAGAAGCTTTGCTTTTGCATGAAGATTAAATAAGTATGCAAACAAGGCATGTAATGAAGACACATGCCTGCAACATACAAAAACTGTTGGAATAAACCTAGACAGAATAAGTGCCTTCTATCTGATATTGTATACTCTGGGGGTATTTTTTCCTCACTGAAGGTTGAACAGATGCATCGTGTGGTAGACATTTAAACAAATTCACATCTTTATCAATCCACGCTTGAAATCACAAAGAATGTTCCTTAGTTGCTCCTTTGCACCCACCCTTAGCTCACATTAAAAGGGTGTCCTGGGTTGCAGACCAGCTGAAACGCCGGCTACAGCAGCTTGTCACACACTACCCTCCTCCTGTCTCAGCTTCTCAGAGCTCACACAGAATCCCAGCATGGTGGGAGTTGGAATGGATCTCTGGACATCATCCAGTCCAAACCCTGCTGCTAAAGCAGGGTCACCCAGAGCAGCTTGCCCAGGTTCACAATGCCAGGGGGGTTTGGAATGTCTCCAGACAAGGAGACTCCACAACCTCTCTGGGCAGCCTGCTCCAGGGCTCCATCCTCAAAGGAAAGGAGTTTATCCTCACGTTCAAGTGGAACCTCCTGGGTTTCTGTTTGTGCTCATTGCCCCTTGTCCTGTCACTAGGCACTGCGGAAAAGAGTGTGGCCTCATCCTCTCCACACCCTCCAAATACTGATCAGCATTGATCAAATGCCTTCTCAGGCTGCTCTGCTGGAGGCTAAACAGCCCCAGGCCCCTCAGCCTTTCCTCCTCACAGAGATGCTGCAGGCCCCTCAGCATCTCTGTAGCCTCCAGTGGGTCTCCTACAGTTCTCCGTCTCTCTTGAACTGGGGAGGCCAGAACAGTATGCAGTACTCCAGCTGTGGCCTGACCATCAAAGAGCAGAGGCAGAACAGCGTCCCTCGACGTGCTCACCACAATCTTCTTAATGAACACCAGGACATCATTGGCCTTCTTGGCCATGAGGGCACATTGTTGGCTCCCAGCAAGCTTCTTGTCCCCCAGCACGCCCAGGTCCACCTTCACAGAGCTGCTTTCCCTTAACTGGCCCAGAGGGCTGCTCCTCCCCAGGGGCAGGATTCTACACTCACCCTGGCTGAGCTTCTCAAGGTTCTTCTTCTCCATCCAACTCCCAACCCTGGCTGAGTCCTCACCCTCTTCCCTGGCAGAGGCAGGCCGAACTTCACCCAGGCAGTGCCTTTCTCCCTTCACAGGCTCCACTGCTACCCTTATTCCCCACCCTTGGGTGTCCCCCAGACTCATTGCCACTCAGGGTCAGGACTGTCTCTGGCATCCTCAGGGGCAGGTGTGCCGCATGTTGCAATTGGCCTGCCTCTGCTCGCGCCCTCACAGGGGCAGGTGTGCCGCACGTTGCGATTGGCCTGCCTCTGCTCGCACCCTCACAGGGACAGATGTGCTGCACGTTGCGATTGGCCTGCCTCTGCCCAGGATGCCCACTGATTGGTTGCTGGGAGAGCCATCAACCCAGTCCCACCCCCAGGGACTCCAGCTTGTTCCAGAACCTGCCTGGTCACTCCTCTGCCCTCAGTCACCTCCCCGCAGATAGACAATACTCCGAGAAGGAGGCAACCGAGGTGGCTCATCACCATGACACTCTTAAAGGCAAGGTAGTTAATGGGTGGGGCAGCCTGATGGAAAAGACACCCCCAGTTTTGCCTGAAGACGGCTGGCACTGCAGGTTACTTGGCATCTCTCCCTCCCGGCAGCCTTCCCTTCAGCTCCCTGAATGTTGCTCAGAATGCAGGTGCCTGAAAAACCTCACAGAAAAGCTGCCTGCCTTGACACACAGACTGCTAACAAAAAACAGAGAGTCCAAGCAAGGAGCTGGGGCTGTGCAGCCTGCAGGCCTTTTCTAGGGGCCTTCCAATGCTTGAAGGAGGCCTAGAAGAAAGCCACAGAGGGAGGTTTTTACAAGGAGTTGTAGTGATAATACATGGAGACACTGGGACTGGTTGCTATGGGATGTTGCCCCTGCCCCAGACATGTTCAAGGCCAGGTTGGACAGGGCCTTAAACAACCTGGTCTAGTGCGAGGTGTCCCTTGCCCATGGGATGCTTTTTAAGGTCCCTTCCAACCCAAACCATTCTAGGATTCTAAACCGCAACCAAGCCCATCTCCACCTACAGGTAAGCGAAGAATCCATAGCAGGTTTAATTACTTCTTACATATATATTTTTTCCCTGAGAGGGTGACAGAGCACTGGAACAGGCCTCCCAGGAGGGTTGTGGAGTCTCCCTCTCTGGAGATATCCAAGAACCATCTGGATGCATTCCTGTGTGATCTGCTCTAGATGATCCTGCTCTGGCAGGGGGGTTGGGCCAGATGATCTTTTGAGGTCCCTTCCAGCCCCAGACATTCTATGATACATTGTTTTAAAGTGTTATGAACATCCTGCAAATTTGAACTTGCTGATCCAGCACTAGCTCCACCCCCACCTCCTCTGAATATCCCCTTTGAATATTAGGAACAATTTCTTCCCTGAAAGAGTGGTCTGGCATTGGAACAGGCTGCCCAGGGTGGTGGTGGAGTCCATCTGGAGGTACTCAAAAAACCTGTAGACATGGCACTTTGCAACACAATTTAGTGGCCGTGGTGGTGTTGACAGATTCAATGTCACCACCATGTCCAAGTTGACATGGTGGTGACAGACTCAATGATCTTAGAAGTCTTCCAACCTTAATGATTCTCTGAACCTATGATTCTGACTCTGCCACAGTGCAGAGGGGACTTTGCTGTGAGGAAATGGATACATGCAGCAAGGCAATGCATGTTGTTGCCTCCTGACACCATTTTATTCTAACCCTTTGCTAACAGGGTAGTTTGCTGCTCCCGAAGAGTCATTTTATAAGCAAAGGGGCATATAAAGCATGAAATGCAGAAAAAACAGAACAAAAAGCAGATTCCATATTTGTCTGAGGCCGAACACAAAGGAACCTCGCAGCCTCATTATCCCTTATACCTTCTGGCTACACATGGTTTCATTTTCATGGCTCCTGTGAAGGGCAAGGAAGTAGGCACTCACTGGAAGTCCACAGGAGGAAATTGAAGTACAACAAGATTCTGATAAACTTTCAAAGAATTATAAAATGTTCCCATGACAATCCCTGCAGCCTGTGCACCTCACAGCTATTTCTACAAGCACAGTTTGTTTCTTTCAAGTGAAAACAACTACACTGCATCTGAGGAAAACAAAATGAGTAGGAGCTCTGCATGCCTGCTTTGTAGCTGTTTCTGACAATTAATACAACAATTTCATAATACAAAGTGCAGAGGGCAGAGACAAAGGGAAACACAAACTGTGATATTTCTCTTCAAGCTTGGTAATATCTTTTGGTACAGTATTTTAACAGAGATCAGCTAAACACTCTGGAAATACCAATGTAGGTAACATTTCATTTCAAAACAAAACAGTAACTCTAAAATCCCTGAGATTTAATTTTTTTTTTCCCCTAGGAGCTGAAAGAACATTTGGAGCGCACTTTAATTTTTAACAACAGTACAATATTTTACATTAAGATAATGAAGTTGCTTACTTTGCCTGAAGCTATTTTTTTGAATTTTTCATAGCTGGCATAACAGTTACCCTAATCATCTGTAATTTTAACATCATAATATTAATTTCTGATACAAACATGAGTTTTAAACACATTTAAATAGATAGCAAGTCTGCAAGTGATCCTACTTTGACAACATCATGGAACTTTTTTTTTTTTATTGCAATAAGCCCAGGTTTCCGAAAATGAAAACCAAATGATGCTCAGCCTTATTAGGAAAATCACTATACCACTCCTCCCACATGATAAAAATTGGTATATCAAATATTAATAACAGAAATCAGATGAAACAATTTGATTCATCTTGGATTTCTTCTTATTCTTGGTCTTGCAACCAAACCCAGGAAAGAATAATATAACCACTGCGGCAGAAACAATGAAGAGTCCTATATGCAGTCTACTCCAATGGCAGTGAAATACTGTGTATGATTCAACATTAACAGAGCAAATGTTTCCAAGCACAAGCTTTGAATGTTCACTATATGGGATAAGTTGTTCTTTAGCAGAAGGCTAGTTCCACACATTTTCCCCATATTGTTGGAAGTGTGAATTCCAACCTCTGTTTCTTCAAAACAAATTCATTTATCTACATTTTAAAATGTTTTGGTTTTCTACATGTGGTATCATCCATAATCATATTACATAATATGATAATACATATGATAAAACATAATACATATCCATAATCCTATTACACTGAAAAGAAATTAAATAATCCATCATACACTTATTTCTGCCATGATTTGTTAGGGGTATTCTACTAAGCACAACACTGAACTGCTGGAAAGGTCTAACAGAAAAAAAAAAAACCAAAACAAAACAACCAACCAACCCCCCAAAAACTCCAAACTCACCCACAAATACAACAAGCAAACAAACACCAAAACAAAAGGAAACCAAAACTAAACAGAAAACCCAAACAAAAAACCCAATCATTAGTGCTCTAATGGCAACCAGCTGCACTTGGTGCATGTTATTAATACTAAAAAAATAAAAGCAGAGTGAGTTGTGATCCTGACAATATATACATCAAAACGCCTGGAGAGCTTCAAGGATTCTCATCTAGGTATATAATTTGAGGTGTAAGAAGCAACAATGCCCCATCCACAGCTCATCCTATCTTGTTGATAAAGACGAACAATGCCCAGGTTGAAACAGAGTGACTTGAGCTAGCTTTGTTTCTTGTTGGGTGAATGAAAGGCATAGAGAGGATAGCCTCTAAGAAATGCAAAGGAAAAAAGCCTGTAGAAAAAAAATAATAAAATTGATACAGAGACACTTGTCTGAGGATGATGGTAACACCATGCTCATACATAGGTGGGGGAATAATCTGTTAAGTGGGGCAAAATGCAGTTAGTTGTGCAAGACTTATATTTGGACAACGAGACCATGGAAGAAACTATATGAGAACACTGTAATACAGAATGATTAATTTGGAATTGCCATTCTAATTCCAAAACCTCTACAGGCTCACTGGATACAGCTTTCAGTAATAACATACTTAACTGCATTATCTTGATTAGCCAAGCTATCTTTAAAAGCTTTAATTTATTTATTAGCACAATTTAGATTTCCTAACTTGCTCGCTGATATTCTTGCCAGAGAGAAGAGGAAGTATTACATGCAGAAGAAAAGGAGCAGGGCAGTTTCAGACAAGGCATGGACCTTCTCATCTCAAATGGAGAAAGCCAAATACTCAAGACATGGGAAATGGAGCAGTTACCCTAAGGTAAGCATATTTTCTTTATGCAATTCTCAGTCTGCCAGTAGGATATAGAAATGCCAACAGTAACTACGAAATAAGCCATAGGAAGGACCTATCATTATGACTTATTCAAGGTACAAGCCTATTCCCATTACTCCTATTCGTGTCTGCTACCAGCCTAATCTCTAACCCAAGATTAGGGCCCTAACCACTAAGAAGTGGATTAATTGTTTCATAAAAAGAATGAGTCTTACATCGGAAGATAATTGCTGTTTTTTGATGGCATCACCATCTAAAACTAAGTCACTGTAGCTTGCTGTGTACCAGATCCCTGTTTTCTGGTTTCCTTGGTCTTCTCCAGATGCTCCAGTTTATCCTTTCAATGTCACAAGACACGGAAGCAGGAGGTTCCTACTCTTTGATAGGTCTCAAATCATATACCTTTCCTTTCAGCTCTGCTCACCCACAGAAAAGCTGCTTCAGACTGTCTGTAACACTCACTCTTGGCTGGTTTTACTGCTCAGCAGTTCCCTGGGAGAAACAGCACATCCCTGAACAGCTGAGAAACACAGATCTCCTGTGCCTTGTTTCTCTATGTGGTTCAGTGCAAATATCCTCACTCACACATTAAAATGGCTTCTCCTTCCAGTGTTTTAAGAAAGGGGTTTCATCCACTGTACCAATTCCACTCCAAGACAATACTACATTAACAAATATTAAACCAGTGCCAACCAACTGCAGAATAGTTGCCTCCATTTCATTAAGTGGTTTGCCCGAAAGTGGAAAGTAAAAAACAGATTCAAACTTAAAGCAAAAGTCGTCTTGTGAAAAATATGGCGAACAAGATCCAAAGAAGTTTGGCATCATTTTAACAGTTGTCGTTAGTTAGCTGCAAAATTAAATGAGTATTTCACACTAATAACTTCAAGGAGTTTACACTGCAGGTAGAGTGGGGATCACAGAATTACAGAATGTCGATGGCTGTNCAGCCCTTCTAATACACCTCAAAACAGCATTGCCCCTCCTGGATCTCATAATCATCTCTCCCCTTTAGTTATTTTTGTTGTTTACCAATGACCAGTCACCTAAGTCAGCATTTTTAAATAATCTAATTACCTTACTAATTCTGGACCATAAATACTGAAACTTTTCCCCTGATGCCTTTAAAATAAAACCTTAACTCATCTCACTCAGTTTTGACTCAATCTGGGGTTTTGTGTGTGTTGTTTCTCCCTCACTCCTGTGTTGCAGGAGGCAGAAAAGTTAACCCATTGGTTTTGTTTGAAACCATTACACTATGTAAATCATGTTACAGAAAAAAAATTGTTTATAACTGCAAATAAGAATGTGAAAGCCTTCCAGGAAATAAAATAGTACAGGAATTAAAAAGACCACTCTCCTCAAACCAATGTCACAAGACAGATTTGTACAGAGCTTCTTTTAATCTTTTTGAAGTGCCTACTTAAAATAATGTGACTCTGAAACAGTTTACAAGTCACTGAAAGATTTGAAGTGCAGCTAAAACCCAGAAATTCCTTTATCCCCTTGTTCTTAGCTTTGTGAAGAACATGTTTTGCAGAGTGGATAATTCAAGTTATAAAAGAAGAAAAGAAAGTGCAACATCTTACAATAAAAAAAAAAGAAAAAAAAAGAAAAGTGGTGCTTATATGGCATCCACTTCCTCAAGAAAGATAATCTAATGCAAACAAATCTTGTTAGATCTGAACAGGTCTGTCTCCCAAACTCCACGAATATCTCTCCACACATGAAATAACCAGCTCTTGAGACAGTAAATAAAATTCATCTCTTCACTGGGGACAAAACACAGAACACTAAGCAATTCAGCTCCCAAACAGTAATTACATGATGTTGAAAGCAGGACCTGTCAACCCTGAGGATGAAGAGAAGACCCCAAGATGCTGGTTGCTTCCACTTAACACACTGCAAGCGGAACTAGCACCTACTTCAAATAACAACTCTGCAATGTATGTCCTTGTCTTTATAAATAATTTCCCGTGTGCTGTAGCTGAAATGGTTGGGAGCCAAGACAATTTCCAAGAGTGTAATACTGAAATCACCTGAGGAAATGATTCCAGTTCCTGCTTGCCCTACTCAGACAAGGATTAATTCTGTTGCTCCTAGCATGTGAAGATCACCTGCAAGAGGGATTCCCAAGCTGCGCTGAGCAGTGTGGCATTAGACAAAGTACTGGTTCTACATTGTACTCTGCACGCCACAGGGCACAATAAATACTGGCAGCTCCCACCACTGTCCCAGCAGAGGCTGGTACCTAGGCAAGAGCACTTTTCAATGCACTGCTGTGTAGCTAAGAAACACATGAAACTGAGTTTCCAAAGATAGCAAAACACGTCCCTTGTCCACAACTTTATCCCATGCCATGACATTCCTTTGTCTGAAATCTGATTTTTTTCATCACCATTGCACCTCACTACTCACTCTAGTATTAACAGATCTGGGATACAGTAAGTGGTCAGGGATTGATTTTCTGCACTCTTTTTTATGAGAGTTATCTATTTATAGGACTTGTCTACACAATCAACAGAACCATCAAGATTTTGTCACAGAATAATGACATAGAAAGCTTGAGAATCAACTTAGTATGGACTGAGCTGTGGATCTCTAGCCAAAATGTTCTGGGAGACAGATCACCCATGGGTCAGATGTCCAAAAAACCCTTAATCCTCTGTACTCCACCCCTAGTAGAAAAGCACTTGTGTTGGTGGAATGTCTTGAATCATAAAATGGTTTGGATTGGAAGAGACTTTAAAGATCACCCGGTTCCAAACCCTGCACAATGGGCAGGGGCACCTTCCACTAGACCAGGTTGCTCAAGGCCATGTCCAACCTGGCCTTGAACATGTCCAGGGAGGGGGCATCCACAACATCCCTAAGCAACCTGTTCCAGTGTCTCACCAGTCTCACTGTACAGACCTTAAATCATAGAATCATAGAATGGTAGGGTTGAAAGGGACCTCAAGGATCATCTAGTTCCAACCCCTCCATTCCCCTTCATCCTATCACAAGTACTTGAGTACTTGACCCAGCAGTGTCTTAAAACTGATCATTACTTTGTGGGTTTTTTGCTCTACTTAGAATCACAGAATCAAGCAGGTTGGAAGAGACCTCCAAGATCATCCAATCCAACCTAGCACCCAGGCCTAGTCAATCAACCAGACCATGGCACTAAGTGCCCCATCCAGGCTTTTATTCAACACCTCCAGGGACAGAGACTCCACCACCTCCCTGAGCAGCCCATTCCAATGCCAATCACTCTCTCTGGTAACAACTTCCTCCTAACATCCAGTCTAGACCTCCTCTGGCACAACTTGACACTATGTCCCCTCCTTCTGTTGCTGGGTGCCTAGCAGAAGAGACTGATCCCCACTTGGCTACAACCTCCCTTCAGGTAGCTGTAGACAGCAATGAGGTCTGCCCTGAGCCTCCTCTTCTGCAGGCTGCACACCCCCAGCTCCCTCAGCCTCTCCTCACAGGGCTGTGCTCCAGGCCCCTCCCCAGCCTTGGTGCCCTTCTCTGGACACATTCCAGCACCTCAACATCCCTCTTGAACTGAGGAGCCCAGAACTGGACACAGCACTCGAGGTGTGGCCTGACCAGTGCTGAGTACAGGGGCAGAATAACCTTCCTTGTCCTACTGGCCACACTGTTCCCGATCCAGGCCAGGATGCCATTGGCTCTCCTGGGCACACTGCTGGCTCACGTCTATTTATCTCACTGTCTTACCCCAATCAAAAAGGAAACTAGGATATACAGAATTGTCACCAAAAATCAGCCCAGCTATCAGTCTCCTTCACTGTACAAACCCCCAACAAGTGTCACAGATAAAAGATGGGTCTAGCAGCATGTCTGCCTTATCAGACTACCTCGAAAATGTTACCGATAAGTCTGTCACGAGGCTGACTGAAGGCATTTGTAAAACTCACTGTTATAACTCATGAATTCAGCAAGCATATTGTACTGCAAGCCCATCTATCTAATCAAACCTTTCCAAAGGCAGCATCTTTCCTTCAGGCCTTTTCATGTCTAGCCCATATAAAGGATATATATTTCTTTAAGTGACAATGATTTCTGAATGATACATTTCTAACTGATTTATGTGTTATGCAGTCTATATAAAACTTGGCAGGAAGTCTTAAATTGATGAGTATCCCTACTTTGCTCTTGCAGTGCTTTCAAAAGTTTAAAAAAAAAAAACCCAACTCTTAAAAAAAAAGGGCACTTCTCTTTGAGTTCTTTTACTGGTTTGAAGCTAATTGGAATATTTTCATGAGAGAAATCAGATTACAGGATGTGAAAAGAAAACAATGGTGATGTCTGTTTCACTCACAGGTTTGGTGAGAAGTATAACACAGAAATTGATAAGACAGTCTCTCCCTGGCTCTGGCTGTATTATGAACTCCTCTCCCTGGATCTGTGTAACCCAACTAATCATTCTGCTTCTAACCTCCCTTGCTCATTCTTCCAACTCACCTTGCATATAAGGCAGACTCTAGGATAAGGGAGGAGGGGTGGAAAGAAGGTGGAAGGGGGGTTGGGAGCTCCTCCTGGGCAGTCTGACTGCTGGAAGGGTATTGTGTTTCTGTATTACTTTTAACTTGTCTATTACTGTATATAGTTGTAAGTATTTGTAATATATTGCAAATATCTGCTTGTATATTGTGCTAAGCTGTAAATATAAAGCCTCATTCTTAAACTTCCAGCCAGCTGAGTCTAGTCTGGGTGAATTCATTGTGTTTAGGGGATGAGTGATGCCCAGAATCACTACAATTCTTAAAACAGAGAGTTTCAATCTGAAGAGATTGCAAGGACTGAAGAATGCCACTGAAGTGGGGATAGATTTGTAAAACAAATTACTGGGAAATACAGATTGAAATAAAAAAATAAAGTTAACATTTCTCAGTGGCCAAGACCAACTCTGCAATCAGAATGTTCCACTCTTGATCAATTCTATGAAGAACTGCCAGCATTATTCTGAGAAGAGATGAAGTCAGTTTACTCATCAGTGCTAAGAGGCATTTTTGATATTTAGAAGTAAATTATAATACTTACACAGTAATTTCACTGGAAAAAATCCAAACAAACAACAAAAAAAAAGTCCAAACCCCAAATCAAATCAAGCCAAAACAACAACCCCAAACCAAAGCAACTGAAGAAATTAAAAAAAAAAAAAGCACCACCAATGAACCCAAATAAACAAATAAAAAAAAATTAACTCAAATTTGAAATACTGAATTTCTTCTTTTTCTTGGTGTTTATCAAGGAAAGTAATTTCTGAAATTTCCCCAGCATTAGCAGCACCTGGAGCTAAAGACAAGTAGTCAAAGCACTACACAATGACTCAGACACCACGACTTGTCTTCTCCAAGATAATTAAAGGGTTTTTCCTCTGTGCCTGAAGCTCTCTAATCATGCAGTAAGTATTCCCCCATCATTCGAGATGACTCTCAGGAATTAATTTTGCAGCATGGTGCAGACTTTTTAATTATAATAGTTAGATGGAAATCCTCCTAAGCTTTCAACACAGACATTTAAAAAAAAGTTTAAAAAAAAGTTATGAAAATGTGATGCTTACCCTACTGCCCTCAAGAAATGGCTTGTCCCTGGCTCACATGAACATTTGCAGGAGTGATTTTTGAATTTCCACCCCCACTACCCTAGTGAAAACCAAGCAATGTGCAGCAAAGCTGCAGACATGACAAATGACAAGAAGCAGGAGGACCATTTGAGGAGGTTATCCTAGCCAAAGGAGCTAGAGAAAGCCTGTTATGATTTTGTGATGGTTTGGGAGTTACACCCCGGCCCCCCCCCCCCCCCCCCCCCCCCCCCCCCCCCCCCCCCGCCGCCGGCGCCGAGCGCCCCCACGCCGACCCNCAACCTGATCTAGTCAAGGATGCTCCTGTTAACTGGAGAGGAGTTTGGACTAGATGACATTTGGAGGTTCTTTCAACTCAAAACATTCCATAATTCTAACACCTTTCCTCCCAGCTTTGACTTCAGGTTTAACCTAGCAAGATTTTGAAAGCCTTTTGAGATTCCTAAGCCAAACTGTATACAGTTCTGGAGTCCCAGCACAGGAAGGACATGGAACTGTTGGAGCGGGTCCAGAGGAGGGCCAAGAAGATGCTCAGAGGGCTGCAGCAGCTCTCCTATAAGGACAGGCTGAGAGAGTTGGGGCTCTGCAGCCTGGAGAAGAGAAGGCTTCAAGGAGACCTTAGAGTAGCCTTCCAATATCTGAAGGGGGCCTACGGGAAGGCTGAGGAGGGATTATTTACAAGGTCTTGTAATGACAGTACGAGGAGCAATGGGTTTAAACTGGCAGAGGGGAGATTGAAACTGGATGTTAGGAGGAAGTTGTTTGCAGTGAGGGTGGTGAGACACTGGCACAGGTTGCCCAGGGAGGTTGTGGCTGCTCCCTCCCTGGAGATCTCAAGGCCAGGTTGGAGGAGACCTTGAGTGACCTGTTCTAGTGGGAGGTGTCCCTGCCTATGGCAGGGGGTTGGAACTAGATGATCCTTGAGGTCCCTTCCAACCTTACCATTCTATGATTCTATGCCAATTTTAAACCTAAGTCACTTCTGGATAATATGTTTTCTTTCTGGTTTTAAAACAAGGAAAGCACCAGACGGAATATGGACAAGGGTTAAATCAGTAGCCAACACCTGGATTAACCACCAGTGGTACAAACCATCTGGTTATTTGAACAGGACACAAAGATTGCCCTTTTATAATCAAATCAATAAGGCAGAGGAGTTGTGGGGGCTGTGCATTCCAAAGAATGCAGCTTCCTATAGTTCTGTGGTAAACTATTAAAGAGTTAGCTTTGTGCCAGAAAACAAAGGCCTAAATCACAAAGGGAAAACTTTCCCTTTGTGTTTCATATGCCATTTGCACCCACGGTGTGATGCATTAGCCAGCAGTCAAAGAAGTTAACTGATAAAGCTCTTATAATCTCAAAGCCTCAGCTTCCAGGATTCCTTTTAAGATGCTCAATAGCAAGGCCTTTCTTTAATGGCATTATGCTCCTCTTCTTCAGCTCCATTTTCCTTTCCAAAGTAATCAAACCATTTGCAATGCCAAGCAGTCTCTGAAATAAAGATTTCTGAATGCAAGGAGTGCTGTGCTGCACTACATTTCTTCACTGGTTTGTTGACTATGTGATTACTCTAAAGCTAATAGCAAAATCTTACTGTAATCAGTGCAGCAGCCTTCTTCAAAATGACAGAGATTTCACACTCCTTTGTTATTTGCAACTAGACTTAAACTGAGCAATTTTGTTTTCACAAAAGACAGGCATAATCCCAATGATTAAACAGCTACAAGTCCATCACTAACCACATAGCCTGTGTGACAGTCATGCTTGAGATAATATCTGTATAGAATTTCAGCAGCTTTATAGTTATTTTCTTTAAGTCTTGCCAGAAGCAGGAACAACTTTAATAGGCCCAAAAAAAAAAAAAAAATCTTTCAAGAGATCTTTTAATTTCCTTTTTATTCTACAAAATAAACAGAATAAAAATGTCATCTTTTAATATGCTGGATTAGGCAAGATGTTTTAAAACACAATATTGACTGGTATTAGTACAAAGATAGCAGCATATCCTTTATCAAAGTTCATGGAATCATAGAATTGTCAGGGCTGGAAGGAACCTTAAGGACCATCTAGTTCCAATCCCCTTGCCATGGGCAGGGGCACCTCACACCAAATCACGTTGCTCAGAGCCCCATCCAAGTCTGGCCTTAAAGACTTCCAGTGCTGGGGCTTCCACCACCTCCCTGATGCTTCATACATTTTTCCAGGCATCAGTTTATGGAATTTTTTGCTACTCCAGGGGAAAAGCAAGCAACTGGTTGCAGTCAATGCTCNGCTAGTGGGAGGTGTCCCTGCCTATGGCAGGGGGTTGGAACTAGATGATCCTTGAGGTCTCCTTCCAACCTTACCATTCTATGATTCTATGATTCTGTATTCATGAGCACATTCCACTTAAAAAAAATTCTATGTTTTATCCCTGTTTTTAAGAAGGTCCAAGAGAGGCTGGTATCTTCTGCATTCCTTTAAGAACAGAACAGGACAAGGCTGCAGGAGATTAAATAGAAATATTCTGTGCAATTCCAGAATTCAGCTGTAAAACACCATGTTTTCTGAGCTGCTGGAATAATTTAATTGCTGTTCTTCTAAAATAATCACAGCAAGATTATATTCTAATCTGATTTTACACACCTGCCCTCAGCCACCTTGCATGATGTAGCAAGTAGGACCCTCCTGCAAAAGCAAGGAAAGCCAGGGGTCTCCTGTAACTCCTATTTTGCTCTGGTCATAGAATCACAGAATATAATCACAGAATTGTTTTGCTTGGAAAAGACTTTTAAGATCATCAAGTTCAACCATTATCTGTGAAGTTTGGTGCTAAACCATGCTCCTTAGCACCACGTCTGTGTCCTTTGAATACCTCAGGGATGGGGATTCAACTACCTCACCTGGGGAGTCTGTTTCAGTGTTGGAGACCTTTTCAGTGAAGGAATTTCTTCTACCATCCAATCTAAACCTCCCCCAGTGCGACTTGAGGCCATTTCATCTCGTCCTATCACTTGATACTAGGGTTATGAGACCAAAACTCCCTTCACCCCAATCTTCCTTCAGGGAGTTGTAGAGAGTCAGAAGGTTTTCCTCTATCTCCTTTTCTCCAGAGCTGAATAACCTCTGACTTTTTTCCTTCCGCAAGTATGTTGTGCCTGGTTTCAGGTACAGATAGAGGACTGCTGAGATCCTGAGGACTAACAGGTGAGTTTTTAGTTTCAATATGACCTCTTGTCCTTGAAATTAATCTTTTCTGAGTGCACAGGACATGAAGAGAAGTATAGAGAATTAGAGAGGAAGAAATATCTAGACACTGTTTTACAGAACAAGGCAGGATGGACTTAACCTCTATAATCTGGCAATATGAAGGCCAAGAGAATATCTCGTTACTCTCTACATGCATCGACTGCACAAAGGGCAAACATAAGCTCAGCTGAGCAAAATGAAATTGTTGGCAGAAGTATAAATGTGCATAAATGAGCCACAGGTAATTCGAAGCAGTATGTTCAGAACAACCTCACCGTAGGAAACACAGGAACAAAATGACTTACTGAATTTAAGACCATGTTGATAAATGTGCAGAAGGATTCTCTGGCACAGCTAGCTGGAAGGACAGTTGTGTGATGCTGTCTCTAGTCCAAGGGCCTTATGCTGGTACAGAATCTATAGATGCAAAGCCATTCAACACAGCACATCTGGGCAACATGCAGCAGTACCCACACAGGCAAGACACAATATGGCAAATGGTCTCTGCCGGCGCCGTCAGCCCTAGCAGAGCCCTCCTACCTCAAGGGCACGCACACTTGCTTGCATGAGAACTGCTGCCCCTCTGTGCAGTTCCCACACACCCACATCAGCTTTTGGAAGCTGTCTCACCCAGTCACACTGACACCCAGCAACAGTTGCCTCCTCCACATGTGTAAAACCAGACACAAGGGTGTACAACCATTGCAAGCAGAAGTTTCACACCACATTGAATTTTTTATTCCATAATGAGCTGCACTCTTAGAGACATGATCTGTCTGTATTCTTCTAACAATAATCTTAGCATTCATTGTGAACCTACCAAACCTTTAAATAGTCTTAGATATCCTTAGAATAATCATAGAATTGTTTTGGTTGGAAAAGCCCTCTAAGATTGAGTACAACTGTCAACCTAAGACCACCATGCCCATTCAGCCATGTCCCAGAGTGCCATGTCCACACATTTCTTGGACACCTCCAGGCACCATGACTCCACCACCTCCCTGGGAAAACTGTTCCAATCCCTGACCATTCTTGCAGCAAAGAAACTCTTCCTAGTCTCCAACTTAAACCTCCCCTGGCACAGTTTCAGGCCATTTCCTCTCATACCATTGCCTGACACCAGGGAGAAGAGACTGACCCTCACCTCACTCCAAACTCCTTTTAGGGAGTTGTAGTAGAGTTATGAAATGTCAGACAACAGAGGATACATCCCTCTCCATCTTCTGCACAGCATTTTTGCTCAAGGATAAATTTGAAGACATTTCTTACTGTACTTACCCAGGCTAGTAAGTGTAAAACATTTCATTACACAGAAATTGCAAGATGTTAGCCTCAAGAGATTCCTCTACTACACAGTACAGTTCAGATAACATTGAAGAGAAACACATAAGGGCTATTGCTGTAGATCTAAAGTAAGCGCTCTGACTGGAACTGTCACAGTATCACCAAAATGTCTTTGGCTCCTCAGCCCTAAGCTTTGCTTTCTGATGGCAGTATGCTCAATAAAGACAGAATAGTTTTGCTAGATGAAATGTGCAGTTATGTATTGTCTCCAAGAAAACATAAAAGTATGTTTAAAGGAAAGAGATGGCCCACTTCAGACAAAGTCTAAATCTAAAATCACTTCAGTGTTAAAATTACTTCATTCACTAGTATCAGCGCAGCAGTATTCATTTGGTGATGACCTTGGAGTGATTCTAAAGCCACATTTCATTGTTAGCAGCCAAGTAAAACTAAATGCAGGATCTGGTCCAATTAACTTGGAACTCTGAAAACTGAAAAAGGATTAATCTTAGATGCGCTAATTAGGATAAAAAAGTAAAGCAGAAAAACAAACCAAACATTTTTGAACTCTTAGTCTTTTCAAAACAAACAAAAAAATCCCAAACCCCAAACCTAAACTAACTATTAGGACAAGAATTTTCTAGCAGAATTTGTCCAAATGTCCCTTCAATTTCATAATGTAATGTCAGGACCTTCTTTCTGCAGCATCGCTTTTCTACCTCACTCGCCTATTTTCAGTTCTTCTCTTTCTACAATGCTGAATATTTTTATCCTATTAAATTTAATAAACTGCAAATCTCTTTCCTTCTTACTTGCTGCTTGGACTCCCCTAGAGGTCATGCAGCCCCTCAGAAAATGTTAAGGTTTTCTCTTTACTTAAGTACTGTAGAAGATGCTGCTCACTACAAAATCCAGCCGTATCTAGACCACGTTTTGGGGGAGATGAAGCTTAGTCAGAATTAGCTAGAAAACAGTGCAGGAGAACAATGCATTGTAGACACAGTAATTTACACTGAGGTAGCAGTGCTAGGATAGTTGGTTTTTCATTTTGAAGAGGCAGATCAACCCTACCTTTTCCTCTCTTTCAGCTGATGACAGAAGGATTATGGATATTTTCTTTCTTTATTGGATGACTTATTGTAAATAAGGAGATTTGCAAGGACATAGCTCAAGGAAAAGAGAAAATAAGTATTGATGCAGCTCCTGACTTAGAGTTATTGCTACCAATTTCAAGAGGCAGCACAGGGGGAGGTAGCACTTGTTCCCAGTTCTCTCAGGAAGTCATGTAAGCACAGAATCGACTAATTAACCTAACATCTATTTCTGTGCCAAGGCAGCAACAGTTTCCATTCATATACGCTCTGACAGACCTTCAGAAGCAGAAAATGCCATTAGTCTACAGTAAAAAATGCTGTATACAGACCTCTGAATATTCAGCAGAGCAAAAGGAGGTGATATAAAACTTACTCAAGGTAGTTGCAGCTCTAACATTCTTGTGCCATTTTCCAAGAACTGGAGAAATTACAACTCCAGATATTGTCAGAACAGCAGCACAGTGCAATAGCAAACTATAAAGCATAAAAGTTACTTGTGGGTGTCTTGCTTTGTTGGGTTTGGGGTGAGGTTTTATTGGTTTGGTTGGTTTTGAGGGGTCTGGGGGTGGGGGTGTCATAGAATCATAGAATGGTAAGGTTGAAAGAGACTTCAAAGATCATCTAGTTCCGACCCCCTGCCATAGGCAGGGAAACCCTAGAGTTTGCTAGGTTTTTGTTTTTAATTTTTGCTTTGTAAGAAGGAATTTAACTTTCATTTAAAGGGAACTGCTGTAAGATGCCCAACCACTTTTTGATCAGAATACACTAACCAAACCAAAGGTTTGGAAACATCACTGCTTCATTTTGCTACAAAGTCTAGAAAATGGTTGTTATTTTGTGCTTCTCTTTCAGGCTTCTCAGAATCTTTAATATTGCACTGAAAACGTTGAGTTAAAAGGAATTCAGTATCTAGCAAAAGCTAGTGGCTGTCAGCCAAAATGGCATGATACTGTTCAGGGGAAACTTGATGGTGTGTCTTACAAGGATTTACTGCCTGTAGTCCTTCTTTTCTGGGCAGTTCCAGAGCATAAATACTTGAGCAACATTTTATTTTCATCCTCTTAATCAATAGTTACTGCTTTCAGAACAATGAGACCATGCTAAGTAGCATAATACTGCAATGACCATTTTCAACACTTACTGAAAACCCATGGGGATTTGTGACCTGCTTGTCAATGGTATGCAAAAAGTGATTATGGAGAGCAAACACATGGCAGCCCACGTCTGTGATCAAAAAACACAGACTTGCAGACACAGAAAGTACTTCCCTGTCCACAAAGTCTGTTAAGATCTGGTAAGACACTGGAACAGGTTGCCCGGGGAGGTTGTGGATGCCCCCACCCTAGAGGTGTTCAAAGCCAGGTTGGACGTGGCCTTGAGCAACCTGGGCACCTGAAAGGTGCCCTTGTCAATGCTAAAGGGATTGCAACTCCATCTTCGAGGTCCCTTTCCAACTCAAACCATTCTATGAATCTGTGAATCCAATTTCCAAATTTTATTGTATTAAATGTGTTAAATACTACAAAAGATATACATGAAATATTGTTGCTGCCAGCTATTTTAATGGCAACGCCTTCCCTGTTGACAAAGACAGTCCTCACAAATTCAGAACTTTATTCTTGAGCCTGAACTGAAAAACTTCCAGTTANTGAGCTTTTCATCACCCCAGACCCCCAGGTCCTTTTCCTCAGGGCTGCTCTCAGCCATTCACCACCCAGCCTGGAATTGTACTTGGGATTGTGCCTACCCAGGTGAGAAAAAAAGTTGTGACAAATAACTATAGAAGAAGTGCTTCCTTAGAAAGGCCTGTCTGCATTAACAAAAGAAGTACCAAGAATTACTGTGTGAAAAAGGGTTGTAGGTTTTGTCACAGGATACATACTTCTATCTCATATTCTGCTTTGAGCTCTCCACACAGATTTCATTCTGAAAATGGAAGTGACAAGTGGAACCAGACTTGTCTGGGATGCCTAAGCCTAAACACACCTAGCATTAAATTGTGCTTGTTCCCTGCAGTAGTAGCTGCAATGGACCAGGCAGAAATTTACTTTCCCTAAAGGGACATAGCTTTAGCCATACTTAGTTATGAGCTATTAGGGATAAAAAAAAAAAAAAAAATAAATGTAAGGACAGGGAGTAATTTTGTCATCCATTTTCTAAGATGAGAGAAATGTCACAAACAACCTTAAAATCTCTGCTTCAGGAAAAGGACCTTTTTCATGTAGTACTTGCTAGTTGCTTTTTAGTCTCCCTAAAATCACATTATATACCACCCTGAAGGCACTGAAGAATCTTAAATCTAGAAGTATTTAACTTCTAGATTACTTCTACCTAACTTGTAGACAACTCCCACCTTCAACTCCAGTCCAGTTTCGCCATTGGATTCTTCTTCCTTCAGTTTCAGCATCTTCCCAAATTTTTTCTCTACGTCCAGAAATGCAGAAGCAAGCATTCCCCCAGAAAACAGCACTGGAATGTAAAACTAAATTGCACTGCTGAATCTATATAATTTTAAGTATCAGCTTGATCTCAGTTCTCACAAGGAGAGCCTGAGGGAGCTGGAGCTTTATAGCTTGGAGAATAGGAGATGAAGGGGTGACCTCATCAACGTTTGTAAATATGTGCAGGGTGATTGCCAAGAGGATGGAGCCAGGCTCTGCCCAGTAATGCCCAATGACAGGACAAGGGGCACTGGGCATAGAAGTTTCATTTAAACATGAGGAAGAATTTTTTTTCACTGTGAGGGTGACAGAGCACTGGAACAGGCTTCCCAGGGGGTTGTGGAGTCTTCCTCTCTGGAGGTATTCGAAACCCGCCCAGATGCATTCCTGTGTGATCTGGTCTAAGTGATCCTGCTCTGCAGGGGGGTTGGACTGGATGAGCTTTTGAGGTCCCTTCCAGCCCCTGGCATTCTGTGATTTTNCTAGTGGGAGGTGTCCCTGCCTATGGCAGGGAATTGGAACTAGATGATCCTTGAGGTCTCTTTCAACCTTACCATTCTATGATTCTAGGTATTTTTACTAAATTTTCTCCAGCAAATTTCTCTTTGTATGAAATCTCCTACGTCTGAGATCCCAGGTTGGTTGGTTGTTCCTTGTTTTTTTTTAAGATTACAATACATACACTCAGCATTGCCATGTCACATTCATTAGGTGTTTAAGGCCAGGCTGGATGAGGCTCTGGGCAGCCTGATCTAAGGTAGGGTGTCCCTGACCATGGCAGGAGGGTTGGAGCTAGATGATCCTTGTGGTTCCTTCCAACCCTGACTGATTCTATGATTCTATATTTGCAGCCTCCTGCAAACTTCTGCAGCACAAAAAGGTACAAATTAAGCCACATTGCTCAAGTGTGAATTGTATTTTCTAGAATTATAATGTGGTCATTGACCCCATGAGATTTCTCACTTTGTGACTGTGACTATACAAAAAGCACATCGCTGCTTGCATGCCTCCTTTCACAGGTATTGATTTTTCTCAAGAGGATTGTAAAACATACAGTTATTATTTCCCAGTATTTAAAAAGCTAATTAAATAACCTCTGCAAGTTCTGATCATTTTTATTTCAGGACAAAGTTTTCACTAGAGCAGACATAATGCTACTCAACAGTAGCATTGAATTGATTTTTTTTCTATCCTGAGGATATTAGCAAAATAACTACTTTTTTTTTTTTCTATGCCCAAAGCAACAGCTTTTAATTCTAAGATGACAGTGAACCTCCAGGCTTTATAGTCTTCAAGATTCTCAGGGTTAAAACCTCCCACACAGGCTTAGCAACCTTATCTTTGAAACCTACTCCTGTCTCCTCAGTCCCACAGTGCTGTTCAAAGTTCAGCTGCTCAAAGAGACAGCTAACCTAGCATTTTGCTGTCAGTCTCCATTACTTATACACAGCAGGCTGTTTCCCTAGTGCTTTCTTCAGGAGAGGCACCCTTAAGAGGTCATGGAAAACTACACCTAGGTTAAGAAAGCCAGCTTGCTTCATTGCCTCCTGAATAAAATACATTCCTACAGCTTGGAAACCCAGAGAATAACAGAAACAGCATGCAAAAAGCTTAGCTAAACCCTAACCTGAAAACATCCAACAATTCAAAATGATACAATAAAGGAAAGGCATAAGGCATTGGAGAGAAAAGAAGTCATTCTATTTTCTTGGTGCTTTCTGAGTTGCAGTGAGGACAGCTATCATTACAGCCATGCAAATACAATGCATGTTATTTGGGGACTACATAAAGCAGAATGATTGTGCTTTTATGGAAAGTGGTGTCAAAAAAGCTCTTTTTTTCTTTTAGTGCCAAGGTGCCCATTTCCTCTAGAATTTTCTCTTCCTGCTGTCCTGAGATTGCTCTGGATGCCAGTTACATCTGGGTCACCTGACATTTATTCAGTGAAATGAGAGATGTTTTATGTATAATTAACACATTCAAACTTTCTTGTTTCTGGCAGTCACATGAGATTAATTATGTATAATATTTAGAGTGCTCGAATTTAAATTCGGACCAGCTTTTGATTCCCCCATTTCAGAGAACTAATGAATCATACTCTCATCTAGCTTAGCTTCTAAGCAGATACAATACTTATGTAAGAATTAAAATGACCCATGATACTAACTCACAAACAGCAAAAGGTGGGAAAGAGAGAGTTACCACAATGTACTTCACGCTGGAAAATAGCAGCTCCAGCAATAAGTTTGTTTTAAAGGCCAGCTATATGACACTTGTTCCTCATTCATTACACCTGAGTGTTTTGCTGGAATGTAGAAAACAGGTATTTTCACATTGTTTATGTATGACACTGAGAGCATACACCTATTGTACATTAACACATTGAAAGTTAGCACTCTAGATTTTAACTGAGCTTACCAGTGCAAACACTTGCAAGAATGTGCAAGGTCCCACATCTGGGTGGAGGCAATCCCAAGCACAAATCCAGGCTGGGCAGGGACTGGCTAGAGAGCAGCCCTGAGGAGAGGAACTTGGAGGTGCTGGTGGAGGAGAAGCTCAACATGAGCCAGCAGTGTGCACTTGCAGCCCAGAAAGCCAAGCAGAGCCTGGGCTGCAGGAGGAGCAGTGTGGCCAGCAGGGCCAGGAAGGTGATTTTGCCCCTCTACTCCGCTCTGGTGAGACCCCACCTGGAGTACTGCATCCAGTTCTGGAGCCCCTGGGACAAGAGGGATGTGGAGATGCTGGAGCATATCCAGAGAAGGGCCACAAGGATGCTCAGAGGGCTGAGGCTGCTCTGCTGTGAGGACAGACTGAAAGAGTTGGGGCTGTGCAGTCTGGAGAAGAGGAGGCTCCCAGGTGACCTTCTTGTGGCCTTCCAGGATCTGAAGGGGGCCTACAAAAAATGTTGAGGAGGGACTTTTTAGGCTCTGAGGTAGTGACAGGACTAGGGGGAATGGAGCAAAGCTGGAGGTGAGGAGGAAGTTTTTCAGCATGAGAGTGGTGAGAGCCTGGCATGGGTTGCCCAGGGAGGTGGTTGAAGCCCCATCCCTGGAGGTGTTTAAGGCCAGGCTGGATGAGGCTCTGGGCAGCCTGATCTAGGCTAGGGTGTCCCTGGCCATGGCAAGGGGGTTGGAACTAGATGATCCTTGTGGTCCCTTCCAACCCTGACTGATTCTATGATTCTAAGAAATTTATGTCTACAGCACTTCTGTAAATCAGCAAAAAGACAGAAGAAGCTGAGTGCACAGACTGCCATGAACTGCCCATTCTGGCAAGTATTAGACAGATCCCACAGAGCACCCACAGCTCCATGTGCTACCCCAGGCATCAGGTTTAGGAAGTGGAAACAAAATCATATTGCACTGGCATATCCCTGGCTGGTCCTGATGCACAGTGTTCACTATCTACAGATAACATAACAAAACTACTTTCCAATAGAGGTAAAATTAAAGGGAAATAAAATTAACCTAAGTGTAATAACTCTGAGTTTCTGAAGTAGTAACTTCTGCAGGGTACGTAGGCACAGACAGTTCTCTTGTCACACACACTTCATATTTTTATATTAAAATAAATCAAAGTATGGTCCTTATGGTAGGGAAACTGAAGTTTTAACCTACTTACTGCAGGAATTACAAAAATCATCTGAAGGGAACTCTGTCAGTGGAAAGCCAAAAGAAATACAGGCAAGAAAAAGATTCAGAAACAAAAGAGATGTTTGTTTGCTTGCTTTTCACTTTAATAAGTGCCCTACTCCAGCCTAAGTATATCCCTTCCTCCCTATAAGATTCAAAGAAAATGCAGATAAAAGAGTATGGAACCAAAAACAATATGCAGAAGAGCTAATGCAAGCTAATGAGTAATTGTTCCCATCTTATTTTTATTGTCCCCAACAGTCATATTTCAATTTAAATGACCCAAAACTGCAATATGTAAGGAGTATGTGGAATGTGAAAGGGAAAAAAAGTTCTTCACAGAACTCTAATTTAAAAATTTCATGGACAGTTAATCTAAGTTAGAAATTACTTGGAAAACAAAAGGTTTTCTGTTTACAGTCAAGGAAAATGCCAGCATAATCATAAAAGAAAATAGAAAAATAAATTGAAAGCTCTCCACGTAAACTTTGTCAACATCCATACAGGTCTGCCTATCTGCACCCACTATTTTATATGAATAAATCAGCATCGAATGACAAAGTTCATCATGACTACAAAATTCATGCTAAAAATGCATTTGCATCTTTTTAGCCCAATTTTACCAGCCAAATCTGATATCAAGCTGCTGACCCAACACTATTCAGGCACTAGAAAAAAGGGGTTAACTTAATCTTGAAATATTCTTCCTTTCCAATTACCTTTCAGTTACAAAACCCATGAAGCCTCTCACCCTACACAGAGGGATTTGAATATGAAGGGAAAATTCAATGCATAGAAGCAATATTTTTGTTTGACTGATGCTTAGCTCTAGTGCAATTCTCTCTTACTTCTAAGTTTTCAAGGTTACTTGTGGGCTGTGTGTTAAGGTACTAGCCAGCTGAATGTGAGCCAGCAGTGTGCTCAGGTGGCAAACAGTACCCTGGCCTGGATCAGCAATAACCAGTGTGTCTAGCAGGGCCAGGGAAGTGGTTCACCACTGGTGAAAGCACACCATCAATACTGGGTTCAGTTTTGGGCCCCTCACTCCAAGAAGGGCACTGAGGTGCTGGAACAGGTCCAAAGAAGGACAGCAAAGCTGATGAGGGCTCTGGAGAACAGGGCTGGTGAGGAGCAGAGGAGTAAACTGGAGGAGTTTAGCCTGGAGAAAAGGAGGCTGCGGGGAGACTTTCTCTCTCTCTACAATTTCCTGAAAGGAGGTTGAAGCCAGGAGAGGGTTGGCCTCTTCTCCCTAATAACAAGTGATAGGATGAGAAAAAAAGTTGCACCAGTGAAGGTTTATGTTGGACATTAGAAGAAACTTCTTGACTGAAAGCTTTCTCAAACACTGGAACAGGCTGCCCAGGGAAGCCGTTGAAATCCAATCCCTGGAAATCCTTAAAAGACACAGAAATGTGGTGCTCAGGGACATGGCTAACCTCCAGACCTGGCAGAGTTAAATGATGGTTGAACTTGATGATCTTAAAGGCCTTCTCCAACCACAATTCTGTGATTCTCAGTCATAGATGTGTTAAGAGCTATATGGTGGAGCCCACCAGTACCTATCCTGCATGTGAGTAACTCTCAAGTCTTCAAATAATAAACAATGAGCATCAACAACAAACTGGAGTACTCTGCACTTGCCATTCATGACTATCACACCAATATTGTGACTGATGAGTTATTTTGGGTAGATAAAGCTGTGTGCAGAGAACAGCTACAGCAGTGTTTGAATTGCTGCACCACATACGATATTTATGTTCAACTGCAGTCTGCAGAGACCTGTAGCAAATGTACAGCAACTGGTAGTGGAGAAGCTATTTCAGGTATCTAGAAAAGGCAACCACGTCAGAATTACTGGATTCCTCAGTCATTTCAGAATCTCAAGGAGTTTTTGTGCTGTCCTGTGGTTAAAAGCATTCTTTCAATATTACATATACAAACCTTATCTCGCTCTCCCTAAAGGATAAGCAAAAAGCCTATTTTAATCTATCATAAATTTCTTCCCTGATGAAAGGGATGTGTCAGCAACCTGTATGGTTATGAAATGCTCAGAAATGCACTCTCCTGAAAGAAACATGAGAACACAAGACTCTGTGTTGCCCATTTCCTCTTTTTCCATTGTGGGCCAATGACAACACAATGACATTAATTTTCTGCTCCAGTGCCTGCTGCTCTTGTCAGACCATGTTAGGCAATGGTCTCAACACCCATAAACAGATGTGTACATTTAGCACAAAGAAGTTAGACATAGGTTCTCATTCTGCCCTTAAAACTGCATTTGAAAATATTGAGGATACATAATTTTTCCAGTTATCTGACCTCAGAATCCTGACTATAAACATTTCCTTGGTGGTATTCCAGGTCCTGGTCCCTGACTGTACCGTGTCAGGCTAAAGCCCTACCTCCAGTGGCTTAAGATCAGTGTAACAGCAACACCAGTAACTCTGCTATCTGACTGCCCATTTCATACTGTCTTCTACATAGAGTCATCATAGAATCATTGAATGTCATGAGCTGGAAGGGACCTTGAAAGACCATCTGGTCCAGGCCCCCTGCCAGAGCAGGATCACCTATACCAGATCACACTGGAACACATCCAGACGGTTCTTGAATATCTCCAGAGAGGGAGACTCCACAACCTCCCTGGGCAGCCTGTTCCAGTGCTCTGTCACCCTCACAGTGAAAAAAATTCTTCCTCAGGTTTACATGGAACCTCCTATGCCTCAACTTCCACTCATTGCCCCTTGTCCTGTCACTGGGCATTACCCAGAAGAGGCTGGCTCCATCCTCCTGGCATTCACCCCTCACATACTTACATCCATGAATGAGGTCAGCCCTTAGTCTTCTCCTCTTCAAGCTCCAAGCCCTAGCTCCCTCAGGTTCTCTTCATAAGGAAGATGTTCAACTTCCTTCATCATTTTTGTGGCTCTGCACTGGACTCTCAAGCAGCTCCCTGTGCTTCTTGAACTGCGGGGTGTGTGTGTGTGTGTGTGTGTGTGTGCAGAACTGGACACAATATTCCAGATGAGGCCTCACCAGGGCACAGTAGAGGGGAAAGGAGAACCTCCCTCAATCCTACTAACCACAGCCCTTCTAACACACCCCAGAATGGCATTGGCCTTCCTGGCCACAAGAGCACACTGCTGGCTCATGGTCATCCTCCCATCCACCAGGACTCCCAAATCCTTCTACCCTTCACTCCCTAACCTATCCTAGTACATGGGATTGTTCTTTTCTAGGTGCACAACTCTACACTTGCCCCTGTACACACAGAGGATCATTCTAAATCTAGTACAAACATTTAGGAGGAAAGTAACAGTTAGCAGACACACAACATCCACACACATTCAATGTGTAAAGTCAATGTTATAACCAGTACACTGGCCAGAACAGCTCTTGTGTTGAATTGACCCTTTTCTTTGTGTCTCAGTGTTTATCTAATCCAACTTTCTGATCAATACATTTCAAGTGGAATAGGTTGCTGAGGGCACCTTGCCCACTTAAGCTTGAAAATCTCCAAGGATGGAGTTTCTTTAGCTTGTCTCGCTCCTTTTTCCAGTGTATTGCCACTCTTCAGATGGGGAAAAAATAAGAAATCCTTAAACATGATAGACATTTCTCAGCTAATCTTTGTCTTTGGGTAGGAAGAGACTTGACCACTTCCTCCATTCCCCAGCACCAGGTGGCTTTTGTTCCACAAGGCTTCCTTGAAGAAGTGAATTCCACTTCATGGATTGCCACGAAAAGCCCCACATAATCCAAACTCAAATGCCACTGTACAATGCAACTGTCTAAGTGCCTTTCATATTCCAACACCATCTCCTGCTTCTGCTAGTCTTTGAAGAGCAGTGTTCCTGTGTGACACTGAAGGCTTAAGGATCATTTATTTACAGTCACTGCCACATTGACAAAAGAGAAAAAAAAAAAAAGAAATCAAATGCAATGCAAGAGGGATTAAAAAAAAAAATCAATTAATACTTAAATAATTCATTTACTGAAATGTCATGAAGCTTGCATCTTGCAGCTTGATTCAGCTGGGTAACACAGACTCTAAATATAGCATTACACACAGCCCTTGCACCTTGGAATGCAGCTTCATTTCCCTTCATAGATTTCTCAGTGTATGCAGTTAAAAATATTTCCAGATAAAGAATATTAATTTTCAAACCAAGAGCTCTGGTATCTACTGAGTTTCAATCCTCTCAATAATGTATTTCTTCACAAATTCATGTGACCTGAACTAGATTATGGTCCTGCTCTGGCAGGGGGGTTGGGCTCGATCTCTTTGGGACCCTTCCAACCCCTGACATCCTGTGAGCCTGCGAATAGTTTGGGTTGGAAAGCACCTTAAAGATTATCTAGATCAAACAGCCCTGCCCTGGGTAGGGACACCTTCCACTAGCTCAGGTTGCTCAAGGCCCTGTCTAACCTGGCCTCAAACACCTCCAGGGAGGGGGCATCCAGAGTCTCCCTGGGCAACCTGTTCCAGTCTCGCACCACCCTCACTGTAAAGAATTTCTTCCTAATCTCCAGTCTAAATTCCCCCTCTTCCATCTTAAAGCCATGCCCCCTTATCCTATCACTACAAAGATGCCTGCCATAAGGAAAGAGCAAGTGCCAGCTGTTCTGTAGCAAAAGAGGGACGGCAAGTGACATCTTATAGGTTATGAGAAGAGCTAGTAAGTCTGAAGTGATTAATGGTGAAAGGAAGTGGGATGTTCAGGGACATCACGCTCAAGCACTGCTACTCAAGTCCCCACCCTTTCATCTGCCTGTGGCAAATCAGGTGGCATGACACAGAAAAAGGAACTTTGATTAACTGCCAATATGTATTAGCAAGGGTAGCAAGCCGACTGCAAATAAAAGTTTAAACCTTACTCTCCTTAGATACTTTGTCTAAAGCAGTCTGGGGCTCGTGGAAAGAATGCTTTTCAGATCAAATACACAAAAGCAATTTTCAGGACCAGTAGAGAAAGACAATTTGAAGGTCAAGATTTCTCATGGAGAATGAACTTTCCTTTTATTTCTCCTTCTATTTTTAACAAGACAATTCAACTTCAAGGATGTCTTCTGGTCACAGTCACCACTGTACAGTGCAGACTACTGTTCAGACAGACCCTGCCCTCTGTTAGCTTTGGAGATGAACTTTCCAAAATCACAAGGCAATGATATGATTGCCACACAATTTCTCACATCATCACAGGACAGCCTCCCATTTTTCATCATGTTTAGTTTAAAGCTAAATTGAGGATGACCTATAAAAGGTCATCAAGGTAATCTGAAGTCAAGGTAACAAAATCATAAATCGATCTCATGGAATTGGTGAATGTCAGTAGTAACTGACACTCCATCCACCTCCAAATTCAACCAACCAGGATGGCTCTTCTATAGCAAGTCTTGTTTTTCCTTTAGTTCTGTGTTTAAATAGCTCTACTGATTTGCCTGATTTGTTGAAACTGAATACTTCCTTCCCAAAACTCATGGAAAACCCAGAATATTTCCCAATACAGTATCTGTGGATGTAAACAGCACTAAACAAAACTTCTACAGGAGATGAGAAAAACAACAGTAGCACAAAAATATGTAACATATTCCAAAACAAGAAGAAGTGAAAAAAAAAAAAAAAAAGAAGGCAACAACATAGAAACCCTGAGTCACAGCTTGTGAGAAAAGAGGATATTTTTCTTCAGGAGTGCAAAAAGGGAGATTTATCATTTGCAGAAATATAACCTGACAGTCCCAGAAAATTCCTCCATCATTCCTGGTAGTCACATGGCAGCATAGGTGTTTCCTTCAACAGTAAGATACTTCCTTAAAACTCATGAAATCTAGATAGAGAAAATGATACTGTGGATAAATAAATCCTTGCTAGTATCTGGAATATAATCCCATTATATTTTGGCATTTTTTCTTACAGCTTTTAGGGTAACAGGTAAGGGAAAACACCAAACCTTTACACTAACTCACAGCTGCTGTGCAACTGTAGCTAAGCTCTGTTAGCTTCTGCTAGAATTCATTTCACCCAATACTGTCCAAGGGACATTTTTATTTTCAGAAAATGAAGATATCATTAAATTATGAAAATAAATTATCATGTTGTAGAAAAAGTAAATCTAATTATTGATGTTCATCCTCTCTTTTATTTTATGCTTTAAAGTCAGACAGTATCATTTAAAGGGACCTAGTCCTCACCAACAAGGAGGGGCTGGTGAGTGAAGCTGAAGGGTTGCCTTAGCTACAGTGACCATGAAATGGTAAGAGTTTAAGATCCCCAAGGCATCGAGGAGGGTGCATAGCAAACTCACTGCTCTGGACTTCAACCTCTTCAGGGACCTCCTTGGCAGGGTGACATGGAAAAAAAAATCTGGAAGGAAGGGGGACCAGGAAATCTGATCAGTGTTCAAGGATCACTTACTTCAGATCCAGGAGCAATGCATACCAAAAAAGAGGAAGGCAGGTAGGAATGCCAGGAGGCCTGCATGGATCAATAGAGAGCTCCTGGGCACACTTAGCTGCAAGAAGAAAGCCTACAGAGAGTGGAAGCAAGGACAAGGGACATGGAACAAATACAAGAAATTGTCTGTGCAGCCAGAAATCAGGTTAGGAATGGTGAAGCACAGCTAGAATTTAATCTGGCTAGGGACATTAAGGGGAACAAGAAGAATTTCTTCAGGTATATTAGTCAGAAAAGGGAGGACTAGGGAGAAAAGGGAGAATGTGGGGCCCTTCTGGAAGGGAAGTGGAGAACCAGTGACAAAAGATACGGATAAGGTTAAGATGCTCAATGATTTCTTTGCCTCAGTCTTCAGTGGCAGGGGCTTCAAACACAATATCCAAGTCCTGGAGGGCAAAAGGAAGGACTGGGAGAAGGAAGATCTGCCCACTATAATTGAAGACCATGTTCAGGAGCACCAAAAGAATCTGAGCATGCACAAGTCCATGAGGCCTGCTGAGATCCATCCATGGGTCCTGAGGGCACTGGCAGATGAAGTTGCTAAACCACTGTCCATCATATTTGAAAGGTCATGGCAGACTGGGGAAGCTCCTACTGACTGGAAAAGGGCAAACACAATGCCCATCTTCAAGAAGGGAAAAAAGGATGACCCTAGGAACTACAGAGCAGTCAGCCTCACCTCTGTGCCTGG
>WBNM01009362.1:26128-40271 GCA_013399055.1 Ramphastos sulfuratus | reverse complement strand
TCTGGAGCCCCCAGCACAGGAAGGACATGGAACTGTTGGAGCAGGTCCAGAGGAGGTCACAAAGATGCTCAGAGGGCTGCAGCAGCTCTGCTGTGAGGACAGGCTGAGAGAGTTGGGGTTCTGCAGCCTGGAGAAGAGAAGGCTTCAAGGAAATCTTGTAGTGGCCTTCCAGTATCTGAAGGGATACAGGAGGGCTGTGGAGGGACTAGTGACAAGGTCTTGTAATGATAGGATAAGGAGCAATGGGTTTGAACTGACAGAGGACAGATGTTCGGAAGAAGTTCTTTACAGTGAGGTTGGTGAGACACTGGCACAGGTTGCCCAGGGAGGTTGTGGCTGCTCTCTCCCTGGAGGTGTTCAAGGCCAGGTTGGAGGAGGCCTTGAGTGACCTGTGCTAGTGGGAGGTGTCCCTGCCTAAGGCAGGGGGTTAGAACTAGATGACCTTTGAGGTCCCCTCCAACCTAAACCATTCCATGATTCTAAACATATTGAAATACAATTCCTCAATGTAGTCTTTGAAATAGATCACGTACATACTGGATGGCAGCATTTCACTGCTACATATCAAGTTCAAGCAGCCAGGTTGCGTGAAAGGGCCAGCATTTTCCACATACCCTAAAATCAAGATAACTCAAGTAAATGTTAATTCATTTAGGCAATTAACAACAGCCTCCAGCTGTTGCCATGCAGAGTCCCCCCAGGGCATTATACTGATTTAAGTGCAGACCTCTACAGCCACCAATTCTGGGTTTGCTTGATTACTGCAATTACTCAAGTGAGAATTCAGTGGTGCGCTGCTCCTAACAATACTCTACTGGCAACATCTTCTAGATAACAACATCCTGATGACAAGAAGAGTAGGGAGAGTAAAAAGATGATGTTTGGCTGATAGGTTTCAAGGTTTTTAACATAAAATCTGTCATCTTATTACCATTTCTATATAATCCGTGGCAGTTAAAGTGGTTTTAATGTGTATTTCCACTGAGCATGCTGGCTAGCAAAGCCATGTCTACTCCCATGATTTATCCAGGACCTTCTGAGAAGCAAATTAAACTACAGATATGTCATAAGGAAGTAAACTCAAGAAAGATGCAGTGACAACATAGTGTTTTGACTCAGCTCCACAAGGTAGAAAGAACCACCTTTCTTAAGGCATCAGGGTGATGAAGATGCTGAGAGTTGCCTGAGGTTTCTTTCACTGAACAGCACATGAGAAACTATGAGTCATGGCAAGAAAATTGCCTGCCATGGCAGCTAACATTATGAGAAGTGGCAGAAGTGAGCTTGAGATGGGGCAGGGTGGAACTTTGTGGTGGTTAAGGGGGATTGATGGCAAGAAATAGCAGAAGGTAGTAGAAACACTGAGCTAGGGTGCAACCTAGCACCACATTTTCACTGCCCTTACTGGGTCAGATGAAAAGCTTTCTAACAGATTTCTGTTTATACTGGTTTATTTAATAGACAGAAATAATCCTGTCACTGTGCTCAGGTGGAGGGAATGAGAAAGGGGGAAGAGTGGCTCATCCCACCCAGCTAAGTACCATCAAAATGAGAGCAGATGCTAGTAACATTAAAAGCAATTCCAAAGATCAACAGATTCAAGTTTCAATTCACTTGTCCTTGCAGTGTGGTAGATGTCTGTAATTCCCCCACCTACAAATAACTAATATTATAAAACATAGACCCAAATGCTCAGTAGCTGGGCAAGGAGCTTTCCAATTAGTCAGTAACCTGCTTTCATCCTGATGAAGCACACAGCAGACAGAAGCACTCCTCTAAAATGCAGGTATTAGAGCACCAATTCATTGAGAGATGGATCTACGAGAAAACCCTTTCTCATTTTATGAACTGAGGACCATACTTACAAAAAGAAATAATAAAAAGCTACCTGAGAAGAGTCACTGAAAAACAGAGAATTGAGGAATATCATCTCAAGCACTCCAAAAATTGCTTTAGCTGCAAGCTGATTTCCAGTTCTGCTCAATGTGACCTGTTAAAACGGCACTATGACATGCACTGCTCCTTTGGCACAAATGAGCAATGCTTGACCACCCCACCCCCTTCTTCCCTCTCCTTGCTCCCCACAACCAGCAACTGAGACCAGGAGATTAGGAAATAGAGATGCATTTGATCAACTTACACAGATCATGACAGTTATTATTTCACTTGTGTCCTGTGCTCTCCCCTTCGTTGTTTGTGATGTGCTTATCTGTACCGGTTGTAGGCTGTGATTTTCTTGGTTTTGCTTGTGTATGTTTACAAAACAGTGCTGTAAAACTGAACCAAAAAGTAACCTAAAGAGTGAATGAGATTTCTCAAGCCCATGAAAACACTCAGCTGTCAACACAGAGTCATACAACTGTTGAGGTCGGAAGAGACCTTTGAGATCATCAAGCCTAAGCATCCAAACATGCTCCCAGTGGGTGTCAAATTGAGCCTCTGCCACAATACCTGAACAAAGACCAAGAACTGAAAGAGGCACAAAGGATTTCATACAACCGTGGTTCAGCCATTCTCATTCACAAATGAGTTAAGGTCAGCTTGTTCCTCTTAAACATTATATGAAGCAAACCAACCCTGTGCAGTACTGGAACTCATCTTGTTTGGCAGACAAATTATGGCAGATTCAATTTCATTTCCTCCATTAGCACAACACAAAGCAAGATAAACTTTGTCAGAAATCCACTGAGACCAGAAACAGAGAGACAAACTGGAAATGTGAGGTTCTGAATAGCATATATCCTGCTCTAAGTCTTGATATTTATTTCCTAAATGAAGCAATTAGTGAACAAAAGATAAACAGGGTCATGTCGGTCCAAGTGACTGTTCTGCAGTTGTTTTAAATTGGATACTGTTGGATAACTTTCTGATCCCACGGGAATATGGTATCACTAGGAGATCTATTAAACATGCAAACATACATCTCCATATGCTTAGTGTACAGAAAATTCTTCACATGTTATTTCAAGTCGCCCACAAAAATTACTCCTTCTCCAAAAGCAAGTCTGGAGAGGATATTTATACCAGCAATTGTATTTGCAATGCATCTCACATCTGTTACTGTTTGATCATTAATATTTTTAGGATAGAAAGTTGGATGCCTGCTAAATACTGTAATGAATTTAAATTCCCTTCTCCCAAAGCTTACATTTGCTCACTCAAGCCCATGTTTTCCTTTGCCACACTAGGACAATAAGTTACATTTCCCAAGGCAAAGAATGTCACTCTGGCTGCAGACAAGGAGTCACAGGCTTACTGCAGTAGCAGTGAGGTTAATAAAATACCATGTGCTTTATCCTGAGCAGTGCCTTCTTTAAGGACAGATGCAGGCACAGGTGTTTGCTTGGGCACTGTACTGAGCTTCAATTAACAGTAAGTCACACCACAACCTGGTGAACAAATTAGAAGCTTGGTTTGCCACACCATTTCCCATTTCTACACCAGCAGCATTACTCACTCTCTCAGAGAATACCTATGCTCGTGTGTAAATGGGAGGCAAAATACTGCTTTACATGCCTGAAGTCAAAAAGTTGTGAGAAAACCTTTACAAATATAATTTTCCTTTTGAATAATGGGACTTTTTCTAAGCCTTTTGTCACTTAATGTGCCACACACTGTTTTCAGTTACTTTTGCAAGGCTCTGCAACAGACATTTCTAGGAAAACAATCAAACTAAACAAAACACCATCAAGCATCCTTCTTGCACTAAAGGACAGTCATCTGCAGGGCAAAGCAACACTGCATAAATGTTTCCTGCACATATGGCACAATAAATATAAGCTACACAGTACTGGTTAATAATCACACATCCATAACATCAACATTGGCCTTTATCATCCTGCTCTCACTCTGAAAATTCTTGCAGTGTGGAGAGTCAGATTAATAGAGTCTCTGATAACCTAAAAAAAAAACCAACCAAAAACAACCCCAACAAAAACAAAACCTCAAATGGAAATGACTTTTCAAATTCTGTTTCACCAAAATGACAGTCTTGGGATCAAACCCAGCTAATAGACTGGCCCTTTTTGGGCTGCAAAAAGTGACTTTGTACAAGGACAGCAAGGTCCAGATGAGAGCAAGGTATTAAACATATTATAGGATCTTATCAAAGAATGGTTTGGGTTGAAAGGGACCTTAAACATCATCTACTTCCAACCCTCTGCCATGGGTAGGGACAGCTTCTGCTAGCCCAGGTTGCTCAAGGTCCTGTCCAGCCTGGCCTTGAACATCTATCTCTAGGGAAGGAACATGAACAACCTCCCTGGACAACATGTTCCAGTGCCTCACCAGCCTCACTGTACAGAATTTCTTCCTAATTTCCATCTTAAAGCTATTCCCTCTTGTGCTGTTACTTATAAGGCCTTGTAAAAAAAATCAAGAGAGTGTTCCACAAAACACAGGTTCATCAGCCAAAACGATGGCAATAACTCATTGATATTCCTCATAAACTACATAAATAAGCTTTTATTAATATGTTTCTTATTGGATGGACTGGAGAAATTTACTTCCCTAGAGCTCTTCCATGCAAAGCCTAAGAGGAGCAGCAGTACTTTCAGCATGTCACAGTAATATAAAGAAGGAAAGCCTTCAGAAGTCAGTGAACACACAGACACAGGTTAACAGTCCTGTGCTGATAACTCTTATGCACACCATATACAACTTCTAGGTTGTAACAGCTTTGACAGAAACTGGTGTCATGTCATAGAACAGGTCCCAAACCAAGGCAGTACCTGCATGCAAAGGCTACATTCTGCAAGACCTAGCTAGCTCACCATTTTGTTCACCAAGTAAGAACTGCTCTTCTTCACAGTTACAGCTGATATAAAAAACAAAAGGCAGTATTCAGGCTAGAATGATGCACAGTTACAATTATGAAAGACATTAAAGTGAGCAGAATTGAATTCAACAGCCTATTTGATGGTGACAAGATGATCTACAGTAATGGGGAGAGTTGAATCAGGCTATTCAGATCAACTCATCTAGACTTCTTGAAGAGGTTGCAAAATAAAGAGCTATTTGACCAAGTGCTGGATAAGGCCCATCAGATACATTAGCTACAATACAAAAGATTTCTTTTTCATCTCTCATTTCGGACTCTCAAAGTTCTTACTGAACAAGAGACTTTTTCCTAGCTTTAAAAACTTGAGAATTCAATGTTCTTTCTTCTAAGTGAGAGCAGTATGACCTTCAAAGCACACCTCCACTGATATTTAATTAACTGCAGGCAGCAGATTTGAGCACCACTGCATCCTTCTTGCCAGTGCTTAACACATTTTTCTACAGACCACGGTCAGAGTCTGTACGAGATAGAAGGTAGTAAGGTACAACATAAAAAACATTCACAGACTTCACTGTTGTGTGAACTACAACTACCTGAAGGGAGATTATAGCCAGGTGAGGGTCAGTCTCTTCTCCCAGACACCCAGCAACAGAAGAAGGGAACACAGTCTCAAGCTGTGCCAGGGGAGGTCTAGGCTGGATGTTAGGAGGAAGTTGTTGACAGAGAGAGTGATTGGCATTGGAATGGGCTGCCCAGGGAGGTGGTGGAGTCTCCATCCCTGGAGGTGTTAAAGAAAAGCCTGGATGGGGCACTTAGTGCCATGGTCTGATTGATTGGCTAGGGCTGGGTGCTAGGTTGGGCTGGATGAGCTTGGAGGTCTCTTCCAATCTGCTTGATTTTATGATTCTAACTATAAGGACATTAGGCTAAAATATTCTTCTTATATTTCATAGAATTGTGAGGTTGGAAGGGACCTCAAGGATCATCTAGTTCCAATCCTCTGCCACAGGCAGGGACACCTCCCACTAGTACAGGTCACTCAAGGCTTCCTCCAACCTGGCCTTGAACACCTCCAGGGAGGGAGCAGCCACACCCTCCCTGGGCAACCTGTGCCAGTGTCTCACCACCCTCTCTGGAAAGAACTTCCTCCTACCATCCAGTCTAAATCTCCCCTCTGCCAGTTCAAACCCATTGCCCCTTGTCCTGTCATTGCAAGACCTTGTCAATAGTCCCTCCCCAGCCTTCCTGTAAGCCCCCTTCAGATATTGGCAGGCTACTATAAGGTATTCTGGAAGCCTTCTCTTCTCCAGGCTGAAGAGCCACAAACCATTTGATGGGAGTTTTCTAACAACTCATTGCCGAATATGGTAATGGAAGCAGTTTGCAAGAAGGCACTGAAAAAAATCACAGCCAGTCATTTCAAAAGAAAATTCACCATATATTTGAGGGCTGCTAAGGGGTGGAAGCAGAAATTGAGTTAGAATAATTCAAGAAAAGTAGCTCATGCAAGATTCTTCAATTATTCAAGTCCTTCAAAAGACCTCACTGGACCAAAGCATTGTTAAATACACATAGATTCATAGAATCACTAAGGTTGTAAAGAACCTCAAAGATCATCAAGTCCAACTGCCAGCCTGACACCACCATGCCCACTAAACCATGTCCTGAAGTGAACTCCTTTTGGATGCCAGTCTATCTACTAATTAGAAACCTTTTATTTTCCATCTATTTAATTTCTTATCTTGCAGTTCCTTCAGGTATTCTACAGTTAGTCAGGATCCTTCAGAAAACCAGGTGGAAAGGAAATCACCAGAGCCTAAGTACAGTAAGTAACTGAGAGGTCACCATCTCATTATGAGTTGACTCCTCTTTGATAGAGAAAAGAAGTATAAGGTTTTCTGTGTCATTTATGCTACTACTTGGAATGCTTTATAGCTCTGAATTGTTTCCAAGTAACTCAGATTGTTCTGCATTCCCAATGGCTAACAAGTCTTTTGGAAAGGCAGTACTAAACCAATCTTACACATACACTGAGATTTAACAGACTTTCACCCTGCAGCTACTGCAAGAAGCCATAGTCAGAGATGATGTGCATATGTGAAGGGTCTTCACCTCCTCCTTACTCTGGGTAGTTCCTGCCTTGAAATCTTGTTCCATGCTTCCAGACAACAAACAGTTCAAAAGGTTGGCACTGAAATGAATGCAATGCACGGTGCAGCTCCAGAAGCATTTATATACCTTCCACACAAATAATGCTTTTCTGAACAGAAATATCCTAAGGTAGGAAACACTGAGTGCCAGCTTTTGAAGAGTATTTTTAAAAAGTGATGATCACTTCTTAACCATCTGAGCTGTAGTTGTAACCTATTGCTCGACTTGGACTTCGGTTTTTACATCTGTAGGAAAGGGCAGCTTGAGAAATGTTCTGGCAGCAATCCTGTGAAACTCTTCCCTTGAGGAGAGGCAAGCAGTGCAGGAGGATTCCACTGAGGCTGTGCAGTCTCCATCCCCAGGGTTTTTCAGGACCTGAGTTAGTAATGTCCTGAGCAGTCTGGTCTGATCCCAAAGCTGGTTCCTGCTCCCAGCAGGAGGGTGAATTAGGTCCCTTTATAACCTGTTTACAACCCGTTTACTCTTATTGCTATCCTTTGTTTCTCAGCACTATAGCATTCATCTTAGATGCTAACAAGTTGATGAATTCTGTGCTTCCTTAAAATTGCTTTCTGTACAGCCTTTCCAACTTCCAGTCAAAATGATGGTGGATAAATAATATGACTGGACAGGAGCTGAAGCTGGAAAGTGCCCAAGTGATGATTAAAGAAATGCCTACCAAAAAAGCATAGGAGTATGTCAGTGGATTGTGAAAGAAGGATGGCAAAATTTCCTTTGCAGTCATGACTTTCTCAGTGGCAATGAAATTATATTTTGTTTACCAGTATGAACAGATCATAGCACATTATTATCATGTAAACCTAAGATAAATGCAAACAGTAAGGGCAACAGAGCTGGTCTGGACAACAGGTATGGTAAGGAGCAGCTGAGGGAACTGGGGTTGGTTAGTCTGGACAAGAGGAGGCTGAGGGAAGACCTCATTGCTCTCTACATGTCCCTGAAAGGAAGCTGGAGTGAGATGGGGGCTGGTCTTTTCTACCTAATATCAGGTGAGAGAAGGAGAAGAAAGTTGTGCCAGAGAAGGTTTCATTTGAACATTAGGGAAAAATTCTTTGCTTCAAGAGTAGTCAGGCATTGAAACAGGCTGCCCAGGCAGGTGGTGGTTAGGGAGGTGTTGAAGAAATGTGTGGCCATGGCACTTTGGCACATAGTTTAATGGTCATGGTGGTGTTGGGTTGAAGAGTGGGCTTGATAGTCTTAAGAATCCAAAACAGTTAGGTGATTCTGTGACTCTATGCACTAACTCAGCACGTGGAGCTGGCTCCTTGAAGCCAAGTGACACCAAAGTGACATCACGCCATTACAATGCCATCACAAGTACAGAATTAACAACCTGCTAAATCTGACACCTCACATAATGAATATCTTTATCAAGAAAAAAGAAACCAAAACTCAAACCCAGCTCCCCACATTTTACCACAGTACCCTGATCCTAAATAAACTATTCTATTTTTACTTATATGAACTTCTGCCATTAGTACAATACTACCTTGTGAGTTTGGCATAAATACTAAGTAAAATTTGAAATACTTTTTCATACCATATATATTGCTTTTACATTTAGCAAGAACAAAGCCAGCACAGTGCAGATTTGCCAAGTTTGCCTACTGCAAGCACTAAGAATTAGTAATTTCTCAGTAAGAATTAAAGATTAGAATATTTTAAAGACATCTTAACCTGTAAAGATGAATTAAGCAAAGGCACAACAGTTACACAGCCAGAGACATCATACATTTTGACATCCTCCTGAAATAAGTATACAAGGAAAGCTATTAGGTGGTGGGTTTTGGCCACATTTCTAGTCTCTGTAGCAGGAAATAAGCAACAGAGATGAGAATGTTGTTGGGCATTATCTTTCAAATCTCCAGTATTTACATACCAACATTTGAGGCTCAGAGGCTCTCCAAATTTTTTTTATATCCTGTGTACGAATTAATTTCCTTTGCAATAACTGCACTGTAATACCACACTGTTGCTGGCACTTATAAAACATTGTTTCTATTTATTACATTAAAATTGTATTTACTTCATTTTAAAACACCACTCTTGCATCATGATGTGAGCTAGAACTATGGGTTAATGAAACCTGTGTTTCTTTTAATTTGATCCTGAGTTCAAGTCATAAAATATTAAAAGCATATTGAATTATGCATTTCTAAGATTACAATAGAGTAAAATAATGAATCCTTATGGTAGGACTACCCATGACAATTGTAGTTAAACCCTGAAACACACTAACTCTCCTAAGGTATATGGCTTAGTCAGCAATGCACGTGAAATAAAATTGCTGGAGTATGAGGACTGATTATAATAAAGTTTCTGCTTACACCTCTAAAGTCCAGGGGAAAAAATATCAGCAGGCTACACAGATCAGAAATTTCAGTGCATAAACCACTCAACAGCATAACACAAGGCTGAAATGAAGTGAGAAAGGATGCAGTCAGCCAGCTGAGAGAAGATGCGACACCGGTGATTTGTTAAGTGTGTCTGAAGTGAATTTTAACCACCTTAAAAAGCCATGCAAATGCTTCTCACACAGGCCTGCTTAACAAACGGGCATGGTCAGTTACAGAATTGCAAACAGAAAGCATCAGCTGTTGTTTCATATCTAGGAAACACAGAAGTGGAACGAGAGAATTCCTGTTTATGAGCTGTCTCTTAATGAAGGTAACGTAGCTAGCATAGTGTTCTGCACAGACTTTCACCCATGGGAGAATTAATGGAGACATTTAAGTAGTTCAGAAGAGTTCAAAATTTCAGAGTAGATGTACACACCACACCAGTCACAATCAAACTCCTCAAGCGTTCCTAAGCTGTGCTGCCATCTGAATCTCTTACATCCATGTACAGTTTTAAAGCAGTATTAAATTACCAGTGATTTAAATTAGATCCAAAACTGTTTGGACACAAGAAAGGAGAACTGAAAACCATCCTTCACTGTGAACTGATAATTACAGAATCATTAAGGTTGGAAAAGACTTTTTTAAGATCATCAAGTCTAATTTTCAACCCAACGTTTCCCTGATCCCTAACACCATGTCCCAAAGTGCCACATCTACCCATTCTTTGAACACCTCCAAGGATGGCTCCAATTGCCAACCCAGCACCATGATGCTCACTGCACCATGCCCCTATGTGCCATGTCCACACATTTCTCCAACACCTCCAGGGACGGTGACTTCACCACCTCCCTGGGCAACCTGTTCTAATGCCTCATGACTCTTTCAGGAAAGAAATTTTTCCTAATATCCAACATAAACCTGCCCTGGCACTATTGAAGCCCATATCCTCTTATCCTATTTTTAACTGCCTGGGAGAGGAGGACAACATATATCACATGTGCAGTGCCCAAGAAGAAAGATCCAAGTGCTAGGATAGGCAGAAACTTGCAACTAGCACAGATTCCAAAAAAGAAACTGTTTACCTCAAGCAAATAATGAGCAATTCCCCTGAAAAGACCAGAATCTGCCATGTTTTGTGTCCTCTTTCTTGCCTTTCAACTCCGCCCTACTTCAGCAACTATTTAATTTGTTGCTAAAGTTACACATAAGCAGTGTACTCAACTTGGCTGTCAAATTTTGTTCTTAAGCCTGGCAATACTGGCTGGTGAAGCGGTCATAGGGAAAAGAGGGAAAAGAAATATTTGTCTGAAGACTAAATGTATTTGTCAAACCCATCATTGGAAAGTCATACAACTTTTGGTATTTTCCTTATTCTTCCTCTGCTGAGATTTCAAAACCATTTCAAATGTTATCAAAACTCTCCTGCTTTGCAGAGATGAATATAAATGGAGTGGTTAATGCCCAGCTCACAGCTACAGCGATAAAGGGAATGTGCTGCAGGCAGGCAAGAGCTTGCTCTGAATTATTCTGCAAGTCCAACAAAAACTGCACAAACCAACAACACAGCTCCAGGATTTGGGTGACGTAATTCAACACTCTGCAGAGCTTCACAACCACACTAACTGCTTTGACTTTTCTGCAGTGCAAAGACAAACTGCATCCTTAATAAGTATATAAACAGATTCCACATATAGAGACCTTTGCAAACTATGAACCTCATAGATCTAATTACTGTTTATAAATATCTGAAGAGTGGGTGTCAAGAAGAAGGGGCCAAGCTTTTTTTCAATGGTGTCCTGTGATAGGACAAGGGACAATGGATGCAAACTGAAACACAATAAGTTCCACCTCAAAATGAGCACAAACTCCTTTACTGAGAGGGTGCTGGAGCCCTGCAGCAGGCTGCCCAGGAAGGTTGTGAAGTCTCCTTCTCTGGAGACTTTCAAGACCCATCTGGATGCATTTCTGTGTGACCTGCCCTAGGTGACCCTGCTTTGGCAGGAGATTTGGACTCGATCTCCAGAGGTCCCTTTCAACCTCTACCACTCTATGATTCTATGATAAAGCCAAGCTGCATGGGTCACACAGTTCTGGGGCCCTCAGTTCAAGAGAGATGTTGAGGTACGGGAACATTTCCAGAGATGGGTGACAAAGACGGTGAGGGGCCTGGAGCACAGCCCTGTGAGGAGAGGCTGAGGGAGCTGGGGGTGTGCAGCCTGGAAAAGAGGAGGCTCAGAGCAGACCTCATTGCCATCTACAACTACCTGAAAGGAGGTTGTAGCCAGGTGGAGTGGTGGGGTTGGTCTCTTCTTCCAGACAACCATCAACAGAATGAGAGGACAGTCTCAAGCTGTGCCAGGGGAGGTCTAGGCTGGATGTTAGCAGGAAGTTGTTGACAGAGAGAGTGACTGGCATTGGAATGGGCTGCCCAGGGAGGTGGTGGAGTCTCCATCCCTGGGGGTGTTGAAGAAAAGCCTGGATGGGGCACTTAGTGCCATGGTCTGGTTGATTGGCTAGGGCTGGGTGCTAGGTTGGGCTGGATGAGCTTGGAGGTCTCTTCCAACCTGGTTGATTCTATGATTCTAAGAAGAGCAAAGAAAACAAAGTAACGGCCAGTTTTAAGACACTGCTGGGTCAAGTACTGAAGTACTTGTGATAGGATGAAGGAGAATAGATTTAAGCTGGAGGAAGGTAGATTTAGACTCTGTACAGTGAGACTGGTGAGACACTGGAACAGGTTGCCCAGGGACGTTGTGGATGCCCCCTCCCTGGACATGTTCAAGGCCAGGTTGATTCTATGCTTATTTAGAGGATTCTGAAGTATGACAATTGCTCCTTTTAAAATGCATTGTTTCTAAAAGATTTCATTAGTTACCCACTTTTTTTTCTTTTTTTTTTTTAAGGTGAACAAAAATTTAGTGATGCTGTCAGCACAGCAGCATCACTGCTTATGAAATTTCTATTTGGAAGTACTAGGAGTGGTAACTTGACTCTGATACTCCAAGTAAACACAAGACAGGTCCAAAGCCACCATTATGCCATAGCTAACCAACTTTGGATAAGACAAAAATCTTAGAATGATTATAATTACCACAGCCATAGAAAATCTCAAAGCTGGAGACTGTACAGATTTGGGGTTCATATCACACAGAAACCAATAACAAACCATTAATCTCTTGCACATTCAGAGGACAGTGTAAGAGAACTCAAGGCAGTACCACCTGTTACTGCTTCCTGTCAGCAGAGCAAGTCAAACTTCAGAGAGGTCTCTGATTTTCTCATCTTCTGCTGTTCATCTGTCTTGGCAGTTTTGCTGCTTTCTGCACTTGCTTGCCCTTGTGCAAGTCACAAAGCAGGGCAGCTCCAAATCCCTGCTTTTAACTCAGGTAACTGTGTTGTCTTTGTCTTAGAATCAAAAACAGAGGTGCAATGATAAAGAAAAATTCCATTTTTATCTCCTTCTCTCGTGATCTTTCTCCTCACATCAGTTCAGACAGAGTTTGTTACACATCTGAGTGTCATACATTGTTCTGTGCAGAATAAACCAACCCATGACCTCTGCCCTCCAGCTGATACTCCTATCCCATGCAAAGGCATCATCCAACCTTGCACTGCGATCACCTGTGGCCTTCTGTGTGATGTCTCAGAAAGGCAGGAAAACTTAACTGTCATCACAGCTTTTCTGGAGTTGCATCTTCCCATCACTTCAAAACAAGGACAGTGTTTTAGACAGAAAGACCTTTCTTTAATCACAAAATTTGTTTTTCCTGGAAAGACTCCTTTGAAACATCAAAATCAAATCACAGAGCACTCAAAGCTGAGCCGTTTTAGAACTCGACATTAATTTTCCTCATCTGTTAAGAGCTCTTCTTTTGGTAACCCACAGCACACAAAGTATAAGAACAGGATTGGTTGAGGAAGCATCTAGTTAAGACAAAAAATGGAGACTGGAATTACAGGGCCATTTTGTTTCCTCTCTGTCACAAATTGGTACATTTTACTTGCATGCCAGTGGACTTCTGAAGCAGTTTTGTGACTACACAACCCACCTCCCCGTGACAATCACAGGTTTCTGCATTAACACATTGACATGTCCCAACTGATGGTTTCCAGTGTAACCTAAATCTCTTCCAGTGAACTGGCAAGCAGAATTTGTACATGTGAAGTGCTCAGGTCTGTGGTCAGGTCCGCCCAACTTAGACATGCATATAAGTTTTTCTTTCTCTCCAAGTGTAAAACAAACACGCACCAAGTCCAAGGCAAAGAGTCTTCAAACCCTGACTCTTTTTCAGTTCCTCTGACAACTCCTATTACAAACCCTTTTCCTAGAAAAATCACTGGCACTTGCCCTGTTTGGTGAAACCACATCTCACCACTTAGAGTGGGGTTCATGCATTAGGGAGCACAGGTGTTACTAATGATGCAAAATTATTGACATTAATTTTTATATCCAGGCAGAGATTGTTAATAACTATGAAAATTGTTTATTAAATCTCGAGAGAAAAATTATTCACATGGTTCAAAATGCGTGGTTTGGAAACTTATACACAGAGGGAACAGGCAAAACTGGAACAGTGTAAGAGGTATCTAGCAAAGCAAAACATGCTACTGGAAGAGAAGGTTCTTGCGGTCACTGTATCACTGGTGGTTCATTACCCTGCTTGTCCACTAGACGGACGCAGGAAGCTCCTTACTGCTTATGGCAGAAGGCAATCAGTGATGAGGCTTTAAGTATTTACTCACAAAATATTATCAGACAGTACCCAAAGCACATGGCAGGGTTGCTGTTGGTGGTCTCAAAGCTGTTAGAGGCTTTGGAGTTTTCCCAGGCACTTTTCTCAGGCAGCTG
>WBNM01009362.1:6949-20014 GCA_013399055.1 Ramphastos sulfuratus | reverse complement strand
TCCCTTCCAACTCTGATTGATTCTATGACTCTATGCTGCTTGTTCCAGAACACAGCTCACAAACATCTTAACCACCAAACCCACCACATATGCAAATCATGAAAAGCCTTTCTGGACACCCACATTCTAACAAAAGCCATTAATCTGAGCTCATATCCCAGGGACTCTTGGTTGATTTCAGGTCTACCATCCTAATTACACTCCCAGGAAGCAATCTATCATTCTGTGTACTGCTGGAGAAAGATCTAATATTTAATGAGAATTTTCTTCATAGGCCTTTAAATCTTACTGTGCAAAATAATAACTGAAAAAAAATATATATAATCATTGTATAAGTAGCTGCCTGGCCAAACTTCAATGAGAGCTGTAGTCATAGAATCATAGAATGGTAAGGTTGGAAGGGACCTCAAGGATCATCTAGTTCCAACCCCCTGCCATAGGCAGGGACACCTCCCACTAGCACAGGTCACTCAAGGCCTCCTCCAACCTGGCCTTGAACCCCTCCAGGGAGGGAGCAGCCACAACCTCCCTGGGCAACCTGTGCCAGTGTCTCACCACCCTCACTGGAAAGAACTTCCTCCTAACATTCAGTTTCAATCTCCCCTCTGCCAGTTTAAACCCATTGCCCCTAGTCCTGTCATTACAAGACCTTGTAAATTGTCCCTCCCCAGCCTTCCTGTAGTCAAGCTCTAATTAAGCTAACAGGAAGCAGAAGGACTGGAAGAACATTAGAGAAGAGGAAAAATACATGGAACTTCACTTATACTTGCAGAAATCAGGAAGCCTATGTGATTGCAGAGAGATGCCTCTTACCTCATGTAAAGTCTATCTTACCAGATACAGACATTAAGATGGCTAAGTACTAGTGATTATTGCAGCTCTCCATCTAGCACTGAATCAGACAAAGTTCCAATTTAAAAACCTGTTTTTCATCTTCTCTGAAATGTATTCTTTTAACTTGGAAGACTTAGGCAACAATTGCTTGGTATATTTGTAGCCTGCCAGTGTTCTCCAAGAACAGCCCTAGAAATCAAATAATTCAAGAAGAGTGAAATTATGTTTATTTCCATTTTACATCCTTATTTATCTCTTGAAAACTAACTCAGGTGTCTCTCAAAGACAGCACCTACAGATATCAAACTGAAGGTGAAGTCATCAAACATCTTCTTTCTTCCTCAGAACTATTTGATGGTGACCATAGAAGGGAAAACAATAGTGTCAGCGTGCAGGAGCACTGGTCCTTTGGAGTCACAGTGCTGCTCACAAATAGCTGAACGTGTGAAACACTGTGAAAACACAGCTACTGTGAAATGTCCTTCACAGCCCCAAGCTAGCACCCAAACTAGTAGCAAAAGAAGTGCTCAGAGAGACTACAAACTTTGTGCAACGCCCCTTAGGGAAACAGATCACTCCATACTACAACACTGCCCCTCCACACAAACACTTTCTCACAAGAGTGAAAAATGTACTTGCTTTTTCTTCTAGAACTTATGAAAAATTGTCATATACTAAAAATAATGGTTAAGTTTGGAGATATAAGAATGGTAAAAATGCCTGGAGGGTGACTTTTAATGATACTCTCCAAAAGAAAATATGGAAGTCCTCTGAGGAGGAGAAGGAGAAATACAGAAATTACTAAAACCCCTCTTCATGTTTCTGAGAGCCCCAAAATCTCCTAATAAAACCTTCAGTGAACCCACCTCAATACTGCTCATTAGCACACTTTACTTAATCTCTCAATCCACCTTCATAGCTGCCTTGAAAACTTTTTTCCTCTGTAAATCCAATTTTAGGCCATGGTGAGATTCACAGGAGTTGAATGGAAGATATGTGCCTGCAGCCCGGAGCTTTGAGTAACCGCTTTCAGCCCCAAACCCTTCTGAAGCCAAAGAGCCTGACCAACCAAAACGAAGTTAATTATAGTGCTGTTTTAACATCACTATGTAGGTTATGCAACTCAGAGGAATAACTGACTGCTTTAATGGGGGTCATCATTATTCAGGCAGGCAGTCGAGAGAATGCTCTGGGTGGTTTAATCACGCAAAAAGAAAAGGTTTCGGCAATTGCAGAAATGGTTTTTATGTTTCCTAGAGAATAATGTGTCTTTGCTGCCATGAAATAGAGAAGACAACAGAATACAGCAGAAAGTCAAAAGCAAAGCTTTTCTCCTCACCTTTAAGTTCCTGCTGTGCACTGGGCATTTAAGCTGAAATGGCCTTTTTTTTTTTCCTCAAAGAGAATTTTAAATGCTCTTCTTAACCAAGCATGCATTAGACTTAATCAATAGGCAGCCAGGGATCCAATCTTCAAAACCAGACAACGTCCAGCAGCTCTCTTATGAGCTCAATGTCCAGTTCAGCAGATCATCAAGCAACTAGAACAATTCTGGGACTTGAGACTGACCCCTCACATAGACAAAAGATAAAATGTTTTCTGTAGGCATAACTTTTGTCCACCCCTACTGTTCCACTCCGGAGAAAAAGCACACTCAGTTTCTGGACACCAAAAAGAGGTTCATAAAAATTCAATTACATCCATTTCCTTTTGTGGTGTTGTTTCAGATCCCCAGCAGTTGTAAAGTATAACATTTTACATTCAGAATTGCAAGAAACAACGTTGCATTGAGAGTCAAAGCGTCGACTTGGAGCAAAATGAACTTTATACTGAGGATTCATTTCCCACTTCATGGAAAACTGATTGTGACAAGCCATAGAATCATAGAATGGTAAGGTTGGAAAGGACCTCAAGGATCACCTAGTTGCAACCCCTGCCATAGGCAGGGACACCTCCCACTAGTACAGGTCACTCAAGGCCTCGTCCAACCTGGCCTTGAACACCTCCAGGGAGGGAGCAGCCACAGCCTCCCTGGGCAACCTGTGCCACACATCCATAAAATAGCCAGCATCCCCAAAGGGTACAGGTGCTGAGGAAAAGTTATTATGCAACTTAGCTAAAATCTCTAGAGTTTAGGATCATGCTGTTATGCTGATATGTTTTAGACACCTTTTCCCCTAAGTTTCACATCAGACCCCAACTTGAAATGAAAATACAGCATCTATCTGCTGTCCTCCACTGACAGCCACATCAGACCGCATAAGGTGGTGTATGAAATGAATGCAGGAGGCAAAAATCTCTACATAGAATGAAAGTTTTCAACGTTTTTAAGCAAATGGAGACAAAGTTTGGTACTGGATGAGAAAGGAAGGAGAGTTATAGTCAGCGGAGACTGAAGGCTTATATACATGGCATTAGAGGGTTAAGGTGACAGAAGGAGGAAAGAGCAAAAAAAAGGTCCTGAGAAGAGAGATGGCATAGAGTATTTTAACTATCAAATCATAAGAGCCTCAGATTGGGCTATAGAATCACAGAATGGTAAGGTTGGAAGGAGACCTCAAGGATCATCTAGTTCCAACCCCCTGCCATAGGCAGGGACACCTCCCACTAGTACAGGTCACTCAAGGCCTCCTCCAACCTGGCCTTGAACACCTCCAGGGAGGGAGCAGCCACAACCTCCCTGGGCAACCTGTGCCAGTGTCTCATCACCCTCGCTGTAAAGAACTTCCTCCTAACATCCAGTCTAAATCTTCCCTCTGCCAGTTTAAACCCATTGCCCCCTGTCCTGTCATTGCAAGATCTACTAAGAATATTTTATTTACAAGGATGTTAAGAACAAGACCAAAACTCAGTTAGCCTCTGAAACAAGCTAACAGATAATACAATAGAGGAAAGTCAGTAAGTAAACAAGTTCATCTCACAGTTTTTTAGTAGTTCATAGTAAACAGGGCACAGTTCACAAACAGGCCATGCAACACTGAGAAAAAAACCTATCCAGTCTGTGCAAGGACTGGTGCTCCCTGAAGTTAAAACAAGGACCATGTGGCTGGTTATGGAAGAGTAACACACAAGAAAAGCAGAGCGTTGTATCTTCCTATGCGAAACCTGGTTTCATTCCTTTACATCCAAGCAGACATTCATTTTGCACACACAGTGAACCCAGACTGCATTGTGCTAAGTGATTAAAAGAAATACTGAAAGTTGCCTCCTCAAACTGTCTCACACATTTGCAACTTCTTAAACTAAATGCACACAAAACACTCCCCTCATCTCATAGCTCTGGTCTCTCACCCAGCTCAGTCTTCACACACACATTCACAGCTCGCAGCTGCAGAAAGGTCAGACCTGGAGTGAAACTAATCACAACGTATTTTCCTTGTAGAGACCAGCCCTGGTTTGTCCTCATCTACTGCTACTTACTCTAGCACACCTTCTTCTACAAAGCACTGACTCAGTTTTCCAGTCCTCTCTCCTCCCTTCAAATGTGTTTCAACCATCAGTCAGTTACAGCAGACCCCATTCAGCTCCCCCACTGCTGCATGAGAATGCACAAGAATATTTCCTCTTCAACAGCACCTATATTTTTTGAGAAAGACAAGGCTGGGACAGAATCAAAGAATCATTAAGGCTGGAAAAGACCTTGAAGATCATCGAGCCCAACTATAACCAAACTTGCACATCTGCTAAACCATACCCCAAAATGCCATGTCCACAAGTTTCTTGAACACTTCTAGGGATGGTGACTCCCTGTTCCAAGACCTCATGACTCTGTCAGGAAAGAAATTTTTCCTAATATCCCACCTAAACCTTCCCTGGCAGTACTGAAGCCCATATCCTCTTGTCCTATTGTTAGCTACTTGGGAGAAGAAACCACCAACAGCCTCACTCCAACCTCCTTTCAGGTAGGTGTAGAGAGCACTGAGACCCCCCCTCCAATGGCTTTCTGGACTAGTGTCAAACCCATTTAATAACAAAGCAAAATGAAAAAAAAAACCCAAAACTGTGCTATTTCATCCTTCTAAATAAAGAAGGGACAGAAATGTCTGTAACTATGACAAGTGAACCAGTCCATTTTCTGTATTACAGGAAACAAAATCAATTATTAACAACTGGGGTTTTATAGTAGTTCATGGTTACCACCAGAATCAGCCTCAGCTGCTGAGAAAATTCCAAACCAATCACATATGTGAATACATACTGCTGATAAAATGGAATAGCCATGGGTTTTGTCATGCATGGAGTTAATGTTGGCAAAATCTACCCTTTTGTGACACTGAAGAAGGGACAACTCAGCAGAGAAGTTTCATGGTTGGGGGGGGGGGGGGGGGGGGGGGGGGGGGGGGCATGTTGATTTCTACAGCACGTTTGGCAAAGAAACATTGTAAGAAAACTGGAGAAGATTTGTTTCTAAGTTTGAGGTTTAGGATTTCTAAAACTATCCCAACAAGACTACAGCCCCAACAAGACTACAGCCCCAACAAGACTACAGCCCCAACAAGACTACAGCCACATTAAAAATCAAACACCATTAACTCCAGAACTGTACCTCGACACTAAAAACTAAGTGNCCCCAACAAGACTACAGCCCCAACAAGACTACAGCCCCAACAAGACTACAGCCCCAACAAGACTACAGCCCCAACAAGACTACAGCCGTATTTTACATCAAACACCCTTGGCTTCTGTAGTGTACTTCTTCACTGAAAAATTAGTCACAGAAAATGGCCCTGGGGAGGTCCAATTTTGCACTACTCAGTACTCAGCATGTCAAAAGTGCTCAGGCTGAATGTTAAAATGAGGCTATCAACTAATATTAAGTCAAAACTCTCTCAAGTGTCAAACTTGACATACTTAGGGGAAAGGCATAAAAATCCTACTAGATTTGTAATTATCATACACCACTGCAGTTGGCTCTCCCTACCTGATTATGGCCTTGGGGACATACATTGGCAGTTTTACTGACCAAGGGTCACTGGCTGGAATTTGGCAAATGATTCCTTCATGAGGGAAGGAAGAGGAGGGTCATAAAACATGTTATAGAGAAAGGGGCCAGAAATAAGATTTGGACAGGAAAAACTACCCTGACTTCTTAGACACACCTCCATAAGATTTCTGCTTAGAAAGGAGGGAAAAGTAATGACTTTACAATCTGTTTTACACAGAGAAGTATGTGGTAGCAATGTTCCACAGTGATGCACTAGAACATTCTAGTAGTGGTTCTGTAGTAACGTGGTAACTGATGTTCTGGTCAGGCATTGGAACAGGCTGCCCAGGGAGGTACTAGAGTCACCATTCCCAGAGGTGTTCAAGAAATGTGTGGACATGGCACTCTGGGACATGGTTTAATGGCCGTGGCGGTCTTGAGTTGAAGGTTGGACTTGATCTCTGAGGGCTGTTCCAACCAGAACAATTCTATGATTCTTGATGCTTTTGACTAATAATTATCTTCCAGTATCTGAAGGGAGCCTACAAAAAATCTTGGGAGGCACTTTTTAGGACATCAGGTAGTGACAAGGCTAGGGGCAATGAAGCAAAGCTGGAGGTTGGGAGATTGAGCCTGGCCATGAGGAGGAAGTTCTTCAGCATGAGAGTGGTGAGAGCCTGGCATGGGTTGCCCAGGGAGGTGGTTGAGGTCCCATCCCTGGAGATGTTTAAGACCAGGGTGGATGAAGCTCTAGCCAGCCTGGTCTGATCTAGGTAGGATGTCCCTGCCCATAGCAGGGGGGTTGGAACTAGGTGATCCAAGCTTGTGGTCCCTTCCAACTTTCACTGATTCTACGATTCTATAATCTCTGATGCTGGTTTGACTTAATGGATGTTTTTATTCAAGTAGTAAAAGCTATGTAAAGTTGAACAAAATAATCAAAAATTAAGCCCTGAGAAATTACTTTTGGACCTCTTGTCTTGAGGGAAGAACAGAATCTTTGTGCACTGAATTATTTAAGCTCTATAAGCAGTAGCAACTCAGACAGCAAAGCTGTTAAAAGGCCTTTCCTGTAATTGCAAATGCTTCGATAGGCACAACAGGGACTGTTTAAGTTACCAATGCATTTCTGGAAAAGGGAATTAGATCTATCCATTCCAGGTCATCACTCATGGAAGCCAAAGAGATTTCCTACCACTACAAGAGATGATTACTAAAGAATTGTCCTTGCACTTGAAGATGCACCTCCTCCCTCTAGCATTCAGTCTGCAGCATCAAATACGTATCTATTTGGCTATGCAGTGACTGGCTGGAGAGAAGCCCTGAGAAGAGGGACTTGAGTGTGCTGGTGGATGAGAAGCTCAACATGAGCCAGCAGTGTGCACTTGTAGCCCAGAAAGCCAAGCAGAGCCTGGGTTGCGTCAGGACAAGTGTGGCCAGCAGGGACAGGGAGGTGATTCTCCCCCTCTACTCTGCTCTGGTGAGACTCCACCGGGAGTATTGCATCCAGTTCTGGAGCCCCTGGGACAAGAGGGATGTGGAGATGCTGCAGTGTGTCCAGAGAAGGGCCACGAGGATGCTCAGAGGGCTGGAGCATCTCTCCTATGAGGACAGACTGAAAGAGTTGGGGCTGCGCAGTCTGGAGAAGAGGAGGTTCCCAGATGACCTCATTGTGGCCTTCCAGGATCTGAAGGGGGCCTACAAAAAAGCTGGGGAGGGACTTTTTAGACTATCAAGTAGTGACAGGACTGGGAGGAATGGAGCAAAGCTGGAGGTAGGGAGATTCAGCCTGGAGGTGAGGAGGAAGTTCTTCAGCATGAGTGGTGAGAGCTGGCATGGGTTGCCCAGGGAGGGGGTTGAGGCCCCATCTCTGGAGATATTTAAGGCCAGGCTGGATGAGGCTGTGGGCAGCCTGATCTAGGGTAGGATGTGCCTGCCCACGGCAAGGGAGTTGGAACTGGATGGTCCTTGTGGTCTCTTCCAACCCTGACTGATTCTATGATTCTATATAACTGAAAGGGGGAAAAAAAATAATCAAAACTCAACTTGACATATCTTTCTGGACTGCACAATGCATATTTGTAAAATTATGGTATCTCATTTGAAGGTTCAGGAAATCCAATTTGCATGGTCTTGAAATCTGCTTCCCTCCTGCCAAAGAGACGCACAGAACTGTTTGTTCATTGGGGTGTTTATTATTAGAATGTCTGGCACAAAAAAGGGGGAGAACATCCAAAATATATCCCAGCTACAATTTTACTCTGAACTCACACTGATAGCAGCCAGTATTTGACACATCTGAATGTCATCAAGCTGCTTTGTCAATGAATACAGGAGAGGAATGGGTAGGAACAATGCATTCTGAGCCATGAATCTCAAGCCTTCATCCCTGCCCAAAGGAGATGCTACTGTATGAATTTAGAGCTGTAAAACTTAAGCTCTCCCAGCCTTTAGAGCATTGAAATGTTTCCCATGCATGTAACACCTAAAAAGAAAGTAAAGAATAGTCCTTACTGGTTTTTACTTCCGTACTGAAACTTTTTAAACAACAACAAAAAAAAGGAACAAGAAAAAAAAAATATTCTAAAGGCTAACCAAGAAAATAGCCAAGAGCTTGAAGGCTACAGATATAAAGCAATTGTGACCTTAAAGCAAGGTCAGCATTGCAGACAGTTTATACATACAAGAACTGACAGAAAGACAGACAAACAGAAGCACCCACACAATCACTAGTAAAAGCTGGTTTTGACATTAAGTATCAATGGAAAAAAGAGCAAAGCCAATTCTCTGTGTGACATATTGATTGCAATATATATTAAATAGCATATAGGCATGTTTGGAAATGCCACCATATCACAAGTCTGGATTGTGAATAAGGCATCATCATTTCAGTGTCACATTGCTACTAAGAGTAATTCTTTAGAAACATTTCTTCTAGTAACAGCCATATAACTTATGTGCACCAACAGTTAAATATCTCCTTCCAAAGAACAGTTAGGACTGAATGTTCTGTGGCTGCCTATCATCACTGACAGGCTTTGGATCATTTTGCCCTACCAATCACACTGGGTAGGAATATACTGTGTACTNATTCTATGATTCTACGATATGCTCCTTGAAATTAGAGTCCAATATATTTAAAGCCACCCTTTGTGATTTAATGCTAGTTTTACAGAATCATAGAATGCCAGGTTGGAAAGGACCCCATCTGGTCCAACCTTTCTAGGTGATTGTGTAGTCGAAATGAGGTGACCCAGCACCCTGTCAAGCTGTATCTGTCCAGTGTAGGGGAATCCACTGTTTCCCTTCCAATATTTAACTCTCCTCATGGAGAAACATTTTCTTCTAGAGTCCAATCAGAATCTCCCTAGAAATAACTTGCATTCATCACCCCTCCTTTTTTCCATGGGATGCCTTGTAAAAAGGCAATCTCCATCCTCCTGATAGCTACCCTTTATGTACTGGTTCATGGTAATAAGGTCTCCCCTAAGCCTTCTCTTCTCAAGGGTGAACAAACTCAGCTCTCCCAGCCTTTTCTCACATGACAGAGGCCTTCCAGTCCTCTGATCATTCCCATGACCCTTCTCTGGACACTTGCCAGCCTGTCTACATATTTCTTCATACAGCAGGGATCAAAGCTGTGTGAGAAATTGAATCATATCTGTCTGCCTTCTCAGTAATGTACAAACTCTGGTGTATCCTCAGTTATAAATGGGGCATTTCAATGACTTGAACCAAGCACACCATTTGTACCAGAAAGTCACAGTCCATTTTAAGGGAAACAAAACCAAATGGATGGATACCAGAAGAAATCTGCCACAGTTGCATACTGTCACTTCACCTCATCCAAGTGTTCACTGATAGATTCATGTGGCCATTATTATCTTTGATGATTAGAGAGATGCCATTTACTTGGTCTGAAGTGGATGTCAGAATATATACATTTTCTTGATGACAGCAATAAAGAACTGGGTGGGGGGGGAATCAAAAGACATTATTTCTGGAAAAAAGTGATTAAAATTGCTATAAAATTCCCATTGCCTCTGGACTTCTGATAAAAATAATGACCTTGGCAATCAGCAAACACATCCGAAGCATAAGTAAATGAAGTATTCACTAGACCACAAGTAAATGCCAACTGATTCTAAAGTCAACAAGAAACCATTACAAGAAAGTTAAGACTGGGACTTGCAGCCCAGAAAGCCAATGTCATCAAAAGAAGCCAGCAGACCAAGAGGACTGATTCTGCCACTCTACTCTGCTCCAATGAGATCTCACTTGGAGTAGTGTGCCCAGTTATGGAGTCCTCAACACAGGAAGGACATGGACATGATGGAGTGGGTCCAGAGGAGGGCTACAAAGATAACTAGGAGCGCCTCCCCTGTGGGGACAGGCTGAGGGAGCTGGGCTTGTTCAGCCTGGAGAAGAGAAGACTCTGGGGAGACGCAAGAGCAGCCTTCCAGCACCTGACGGGGGCTACAGGAAGGCTGGAGAGGTACATTTTACAAGGCCTTGTAAAATAGGACATAGGAGAAAGGACAATGGCATAGAAATGAAGAGACAATGGACACATAGAAATCTTATCAGTTCAACAAGCAATCTCAGAATCGCCTTACAGGCTTTTCAGAACAGCCATTCCAGCACAGCTTATGAAAGAGTATTGCTACACTCAAACCAAACCAGGGAAAGAATTGTATTTGTCCAGACAGTTTTGGTTTTAATAGATCAGTTCTCTTTGGAAAGTAGTAAGTCAATGTCTGCTGATAGAAGTACTTCTGAGTAAAACCTCTCTTTGGTATTTCAACTCCACACTGACTGACCTAAACATTGCGCTCAGAATTTGTACTGATGCACGTTTCCAAGTATTTGATCTCATCTGTTGTTAAAATATTCCACACAAAACCCATCTCCTCTTCTCAGTAATATGCCCAGACAGCTGTAAGGACAGTAACAGAGTTTACACTGATAATGCACATAATGGCTATTCCTCATGTTGACATTCTGCTTGTATTTGCATAGATGGTAAAAGCCTTCCTGCTTAAGCTGCCATTTATCCATCTTTCTGATACATCAAGAGAAGTCTGACGTATCCAAAGAAACCACTCTCTCATTTCTAAAATAAAATGTATTCAACATAGGGATTTTTTTATTTCCTCACTGCAGCAGAATGAGTGCAGTTTGGGTGTGAAAATGCTAAACTGGTCGAACAGTAAGTCCTGAGAGAGACATTTGATCCATAATTGCTCTGAAACATTTACTAGGAGGCTTTGTACTAGTCACACCTTGAATGAAAGACTTCTGCTTGAACTAAAAGTTTGACATTTCTCTGCTTCCTAAATGCAATGACTAGTTCTCAAGCCACAGTTTCCTGAAGAGCACCTATGAGACCCACAACCATAAGAAAAGTTGAAATTCATTAAAAACCCATACTTTCTCATGTACCTTTACTAAATGTCACTGGTACCTGTCCCTCCCAGAAGCATGCCACCCTGTTTCGCAGCCATTGCTATAGCCAGCTCAGGCACCTCAACAGTTTTTTCCTGCCCTGCAGTCAGAGCTAGGCTCTAGCCTGCACTCAAGTACTTGAAAGGAAATGCATAAGCCCCCAGAGAACAAACCAGAATGATGCCTCTGGCAGCAGTGGACAATTTAGTATTTTCTCAGTGATTTGAAATAAATTCTTGTTTAGGGAAAAAAAAATCAAACACATTTGGAGGAAAGTATCTTTTTCTCCATTTTCCTCATGAAAAAGTTTGTACCCTGTTTTAAGAAAGTTTCTCTAAGAAAAGGGCTAGAAAGAGAAAATTCCTCAACCTAGGAGCAGAGCAAACAAAGAATTTCTTGACCAGCTAATTACTCTAGGTCCAGAAGAGGCCACAACAATGATGTGAGGGCTGGAGCACCTCTCCTCTGAAAACAGGGAAATTGGGGCTGTTCAGCCTGGAGAAGAGCTGGTGCCAGAGAGACTTTATAAAGGCCTTCAAGAGGATGGTCAGAAAGATGGGAACAGGCTTTTTAGCAGGGTTTGTTGTGACAGGACAAAGGATGATGGCAGGGGGTTGGAACTAGATGATCCTTGAGGTCCCTTCCAACCTTACCATTCGATGATTCTACCTACAAATGAAAAAAAAAAAAAACCATAGCAGGTAACAGCATATAAAACATTTGCTGTAAGCCTACAACTTCTGCAGAAGCTTTGCCATGCAGCCTAGCTCTGGGTTTATGAGGTGTAGTTGCCCCTGAAGCGTGTCCCATCAAGATGTCCCCCTGCCAAAGAGCAGCACGCTCAGTCCAGAGAACACAGAAGCTTCCAACCACACCCAAACACAATCTGAGAACAGCTGCTACCAACAGCAGCCATGTAGTTACTGTTGCAGTGATCCACCAGCTTCTTATGTCATGTCTGAAAGATTGGATAAAGCTATCAAGAAGATTAATTCGTCCTGCACTAAAGAGGTTTAACCTTTAGGGAGTAACCAATCCTGGGGTTTTCTGCAACATCAAACAACAGAGCATAATCCTGATTCTCCAAGTCTAAATGAGATGAATGACATTTACTAAATGAGAGTGGCTCCCCTGTTGTTCAGGAGAATCAATCTACCTATGTAAGCTTCAGATTACCTTCAGGTATCTGTCAGATTGCAAACTCCAGCCTGACATTTGGGATAAACACCAGAACGGCAGCAAGCGCTTCTGCCAGACACATGGCTACAGTGAATACTCATGGAGAGAGAACCCACAACAGCCACAACCCTTCCTATAAACTGCAGCCAGGTAGTCAGTGGGTTCTTGCCTGGAATCACAACAAACTAATACATGCTGCAGGCTTGGGGTTGGAAAGCTGCCTGGCAGAAAAGGATCTGAGGGTGTTGGTTGATAGCCAGCAGCATGCTCAGGTGGCCAAGAAGGCCAAAAACATCCTGGCCAGGAGTAGTGTGACCAGCAGGACCATGAAAGTGATCATGCCCCTGTACTGAGCATTGTTGAGGCCACACTTTAAGTAATCAGTTCAGTTTGGGGCCTCTCATTCCAGGAAGGACATTGAGGTGCTGGAACATGTCCAGGGAAGAACAACAAAGCTGCTGAAGATTCTGGAGAACACATCTGGTAGGCAGCACCTGAGCAAACTGAGATTGTTTCGTCTTGAGAAGTGGAGGCTGCAGTGAGGTGGGATCCCTCTCCACAGCTCCCTGAAAGGAGGCTGCAGTGAGGTGGGATCGCTCTCCACAGCTCCCTGAAAGGAGGCTGCAGTGAGGTGGGATCGCTCTCCACAGCTCCCTGAAAGGAGGCTGCAGTGAGGTGGGATC
>WBNM01009361.1:14858-27017 GCA_013399055.1 Ramphastos sulfuratus | reverse complement strand
AAAGTGGGACTCCACAATGACACGGACAGCACTGCTCTGCCCCAGGTCTCGGACACGGATGCTCTTGAAGTCCTTCTTGACATCGGAAGTGCGGAAAAGCTCATCCAGCTGGTTGGTGGGAGGAAGAGGAGGAGGAAAGACAAACTGATTAACTGGGGAGACCTCTGGACCTGTGTCCCCTCATGAAAGATCTCAAGTCTCAGCAAAGTCTACTTGGTTTCAACCCTTCCAAACCTGACACACGCAGAGGACAGAGCTCTGCTGTGTAGTGTGATCACTTCAGGTGGTTCCTCTTCTTCGTGGCCTGCAGTCACCAGGGAGAAAAAAGGATCCAGAAGCAATGTGGGTGAAGTGAGCTGTCTCCATGGAGAAGGAGAGCAGACCAGAGCCAGAGCGGAGCCACCTTGCAGCAGCTCACAGAAGGATTTTTGTCTCGTGCAGTATCTAAGCCTTGCTGATCTCTTCTAAAGCTGTGTAAACCTGCTTAGGCACTTTGGGAAATCCCAAAGTTCCTGTTCTGTGTCTCTAAGCACCTGACTCAAACTCCCAGGCACTGCAGGAGTTGGTTGAAGGCACACTGAAGGCAAGCCAAGGCTTGAAGCAAGCCAGAGCTCTAACCCCCAGCCTTGCGCTGGACCACCTGCATCACAGCTAGAGGCCACCACTGCCTGCCCTCATGGCAAAGGCAGAATCAGAGGTGGGTTGGATTGGAAGGGACCTCCAACCTCATGGCAAAGGCAGAATCAGAGGTGGGTTGGGTTGGAAGGGACCTCCAAAGGTCATCCAGACCAACACCCCAGCACTCAGCAGGGACATCCTCCACGAGATCAGGTTGCTCTGTGGAGCCAGACCTTGAATATCTCCAAACATCAGAGCTCAACCACCTCCCTGGGCAACCTGTTCCAGTATTCCACCACCCTCAAAGTGAAGAATTTTCTCCTAACATTCAACCTAAATCTACTCCTCTCTAATTTAAAACCAGTCAGCTGACTAAGGGTCCCATGGTCTGGTCTCCCCCTGTAGAGTAGGGCACAGTGATTTCAGAATCATAAAATGGCTTAGGCTGGACCCCAGAGATCATCTGCTTCAACCTCCCTGCCATGGTAAGGAAGATGAAGAAGGTAGAAAGTGCAAAGGAGCACATCACATCCACAGGCACTTGTGGGTAGGTTGGAGAGGGACAACAGATCTCAAACTTTCAGCTCAGGAACTCTCATCTCAGCCAGAGAGGGCTTCTGGGGCAGAGGGTCTGTGCTTGGCTGGGTAGAGAAAAAGCAAACCCTGCTGCCTTCTCATGGGGCTGAATGGATGAAGCCAGAGAGGGCTTCTAGGGCAGAGGGTGTGTGCCATGGTTGGGTAGAGAAAAAGCAAACCCTGCTGCCTTCTCATGGGGCTGAATGGATGAAGCCAGAGAGGGCTTCTAGGGCAGAGGGTGTGTGCCATGGTTGGGTAGAGAAAAAGCAAACCCTGCTGCCTTCTCATGGATGAAGCAGTGAATGGAGCTTTTGTGCCCATGTTTGCATCCTCAGACAGAGCCTGCACTGTGGCACTGGGAAATATTGCCATTGTGATACAGAACTGCCTGAACCATATGGTCCATATGCCAGGCACACATCTGCTGGTACAACTCTGCTGAGGGCTTGCCAACTTCTAAATGCAGCTTGGAACCAGCCCCAAAAAATGCTAATCCCCTTGCAAAGCTGCTTTGTATTTGCTGTGCTACTCTGCAGGCTACAGTAGAATGTTGCTAGCCCTCCCAGCACTCCCTTGGCAATACCCATGTGTACACATTGCCACCCAAAGCCCACCTACTCCACGAGCTGTGAAGGCAGGGAGGTTCTCCTTAAAGATAGCAGAATGGATTTACAAGAGCAGCTTCCCAAGCTGTGTAACTGAGCAGGAGGAGCAAAGAGGGTTTGGGAAGGAAATTCTTTACAGTGATTCTGTGCTCCACAACCTCCCTGAAGGTCTTCTGTGCTCCACAGCCTCCCTGGAGGTGTTCAAGGCCAGATTGGATGAGGCCTTGAGTGACCTGCACTAGTGGGAGGTGTCCCTGCCTATGGCAGGGGGTTGGAACTAGATGATCCTTGAGGTCCCTTCCAACCTTACCATTCTATAATTCTATGATTCCCCACCCAGCCTGGAGGTGTGCTTGGGATTGTGCCTACTCAGGTGCAGGACCTTACACTTGGCCTTCATAAGATGTGTTCCCTAGACCATTTTTTGTCCACCCATTTGTCCACCATGTAGACCACTTGGTCCATTTGGACTCATCTGCCCAGCACAGTGCAGACAGAGGAGGACAGACTCCTCTTCTCCTGTGCTGAGGCCAGAAAATCCCTGCCCAGGGAACTCACCGCGCTCTCGATGCTCCTGGCTGTCTCCCCAAAGAGCTCTGACTTGGGGTCAGCCATCTCAGGTGTGTAAAACAGCTCCTGGCCTTCCACCTCCTCCAAGATGAGGACTCCTTGGAAGACTTTGGTAGCTGTGGGAAGGAAGGTAAAGAAGAGAAAGGCCTTTAGTGGGCTCATGGGCAGGGGCCGGGTGTGCGGGCTGAGAGCTGCGAGGAGCGTTCGAGTCCCTGGTTGGGGGGAAAGGGTGATGGCAGTGTGTGGGTAGTGCCAGCATTGGGGTTAGTCTGGATGGGTCTGGGAGAGCACCATGGAGGATTAGTATCAAGAAGGGTGCTGGAGCAGATGGCAAAGACCAGGCTGGAGATGGCAGCTTTTACCATACGGTTTCCTCTGAGCTCCGGCCGGGGTAGCAGCCGCCCTGCACCGGCTGAGTGACAAGAGAGAGACGTTAGCCAGAGCAGCACAAAGTCAACACGGCAGGATCAGACGCTGGCATGCACACGGGGAGGGGGGGCACAGCAGGGCACAGTGTGGGCCCTGGGCGAGGAGGAGAAGAGCTGTGCTGGGAGGGGGAAGTCAAGACCCTGACAGCTAAGGGGGCTGTGGGCAGCCTTGTGAAAGCAGATTGAAGCTGTTGCAGGAACCCGAGGGGTGGTTCCCTGCCAAGGGGAACTGTGGAGGTGCAGAGGCAGCTCTAGAAAGATCCCCACTGTGGGTTAGCATCTGGGAAGTCCCCAGCAGCTGTTGCTGTGTGGGTTAAAAGGGGAAGGTGGTGTCCAGAGGAAAAGGGAGGAGGGGGATCCCGCTGGAAACCCCAAGGCACAGGAACAGGTAGGAAGGACTCAGAGAGGAAATATCTAGAAGATATCCCCACAGAAACAATTTTTAGGGTGATGAGGATGTGTGTAGAGGGCAATCAATCCTCTGACCAAGCTCATCCCTCACCATGGCCAGTGTGAAAGGGACTGTAAGCAGGTAAGAGACCCCCACTTCAGTGCACAGTCCTGGGAACCACAGCGTGGCTCACAAAGCTCTGACCCTCCAGGAAGCTCACCAGGGACACTGAGGAGTTGCTCTCCCCACCTGCCCTGGCACCAAACTGACCCTGGTCAGCCCAGCTCCCTTTAGCACTCCTGACAGACAAAATGGGAATCCAAGGAATTCCTTCACCCCACCTAATGCCAGCTGTGAGCTCTGCTCTTCGGCGCTGGTCAAAGTTCCAAGGCTGCAGTAGTCAGGGAAGAAAGTGGTGCCCTAAGGGCGGCTCCCAGTGCCACCTGTCCCTCTCCTGCACACTACAAGAGCTCAGTCTGACTCCTGACCACTGAAAGGGAGCTCAGAGCTCAGCCCTGAGGACAAACTCACCCGGACAGTTGCTGCCCTCTGCATCAGCAGCCGCGGTCTTGCCGTCAGAGCAGCATCCCAGGGGGGTGTTGTAACAGGTTGCCCTCTCCACGGCTGGGGTGGCAGTGACCTGGCTTTCCTCCACCTCCTCTTCCCCTGCAGGGCATGAAGAGCAGCATTCACCAGCAGGAGGTAAGACCTCGGCTCCGTGTCAGAGGATGAGGCTGAGACACAGCTTCGCTTGGGCAGGAGGGACAAGCTTCAGCCCACGACCATCCCCCAGCACTCACCGGCAGAACCTGCTCCGCTGGACTCCAGGTCTCCACTGCTGCCCATCTCTTGGTCCCCACTGCCTTCTGCACTGCCTGATTCAACATAGGCAGGCTGGGTGGTGGCCAGGACCACTGGGGCAGTGGAGAGAGGGCGGACAGTGGTCTTGTACACCCCGTGGGTCACCCATGGGGTGGTGGCTGGCCTGGTGGTGCTGATGCGCCTCGTTGTAGGGTGGCTTCTTTCAGTGGGCCTGGCTTCCAGCAGCAGGGAGCTGGTTGGCATCTGGGTGGGTTCTGGAGGCTGGGTGGTGAACCTCAGTGGTGGAGGAAGAATTAACTTGTCCAAGGGCAGGGTGGGCAGCGGTGTGGGTGGGGAGGTGTGGCTTGTGTGAGTGATGGACTCTGAAAGGAGCAGCAAGATAGGATAGGTGAGGAGGGACAGGCCTGGCAAAGGCTGGCCGTGCCACTGGGAGCTGTGCTGCCATCCCTCAGGTAGCTGCCCTGGACCTCAGGCAGCTGCTGTGCCATTGAGAGTCAGGGCACGGTGACAAACTGCAGAGGGAGGCAGCCAAACCCAGCCCAGTGTCAGGCCAGAGAGCTGGCACTGCCCCAGCACCAGGAGCAGCAGGCACTCACCGTGGCACTGCCCCATATGCTTCACAGTGATGGCCTGGCCCTGACGGCAGGCGATGGTCTTCAGCTGGCACTGGTCCCCATAAGTGACACCGTCAGAGCCACACACCTGGGAGGCAGACAGGAAGCATGAGCTCTGCTCTGCCCTCCTCCAAGCCTTGGGCACAACAAACAGGTCTGCAGAGGTTCCTTGGAGGCAAAGAGGTGATGGTCTGCACAGAGCAGAGCAGCTCAGAGGTGCCAGGTGGGACACAGACCATCAAGCTCTGCTGAGAGACATCTACAACTCACAGCTCACCACTCCCCACACCCCAAAAGCTGNGGACACAGTGCTCCAGGTGTGGTCTCACCAGAGTGGCACAGAGGGGCAGAATCCCCTCCCTTGCCCTGCTGCCCACACTGCTCTTGCAGCCCAAGCTCTGGTTGCTTCCTGGGCTGCCACTGCACACTGACAGCTCCCACTGAGCTTCTCATCCAGCAGTATCCCCAAGTCCTTTTAGCTTGCCCATCTGCCTCTTACTGGGAGTGAAGAGACATCAGAGACTCCCACACTGCCTGCACCAGCCCAGGCAGCTGAGCTGCCCACATGTCTCTGCCCAAGCCCTTCATGGCTGCCTGGCCCACAAACCTTGGTCATGTTGGCTTCAGAGCAGAGCGGGGAGGGACACTCACAGTGGGCAAAGCCATTGACTTCCACACACGAGGCCCCAAACTCACAGATCATTTCCTCACAGGATTTGGGGGCTGATGGGTCTGGAGTAGGAGAAAAAAGGAAAAAGATGACCAAAAGAGCAGGACATAGCAGTCACAGGGGGACAGGCTGTGCTGAATCTCCTCCCAGTGGGTCTTAGCTCTCCTAGGGACCCCCCAGAGTGGTTCAGACCAGTGGACAAATGAGAATTTGGCCTGATGCTGTGCATGAGAACACAGAAAACCAGAGAGTCATTAAGGTTGGAAAAGACCTCAAAGATCCTCAAGCCCAACCATTGAATAACAGGAATCATAGAATGGTTTAGGTTGGAAGGAACCTCAAAGCTCAGCCAGTTCCAATCCCCTGCCACAGGCAGGGACACCTCCCACTAGAACAGGTTGCTCAAGGCATTATCCAACCTGGCCTTGAACACCTGCAGGGAGGTTGTGGAGCACAGAAGACCTGCAGGGAGGTTGTGGAGCACAGAATCACCCAACGTGATCTTTGATCACGTTGGGTGATTCTGTGCTCCACAACCTCCCTGGGCAACCTGTGCCAGTGTCTGACCACCCTCAGCCTGTGCCAGTGTCTCACCACCCTCACTGCAAACAACTTCTCCCTAACATCCACTTTCAATCTCCCCTCTCCCAGTTCAAACCCATTGCCTCTTGTCCTGGCATTACAAGACCTTTGCAATAGTCCCTCCCCAAAACCCAGCCCAGAGTGCAGGCCATGCCCCCTCTGCCCCATGGCACAACCGCACAGGGTGGGAGGGTTGCTTGCCTGCAGCAGTGCCCCAGCACCCATTCCTAGATGGCTTCCCTCACCTTTCTCACAGCCAGTCGTGCCCAGCTTGCTGCCATTGGGGCACTGGTTGCATTTCATGCCAGTGATGCCAGTCTTGCAGGAGCACAGCCCAGTCATCTGCTCACAGTCGTCACGCACCGAGCCCACCGGGTCACAGTTACAGGCTGGGCAAGAAGGACAGAAGGACATTGGTTTGCTGAGGGCATTTGGGGAGCAGACTCTCTCCCCAGCACCCCAAGAGTGAGGAATAAGGTCCAGGAGAGGCCCATAATGCTGACTGCTCTTTATTGACCCCCACACGACCTGTAGGAACCTGCCCCCCACCCACTCTCTTGACCACTGCCCTGTGGCTTGTGATCCCAGACAGGGAACAGCAGGGCTCATTCCCAATGGGCTCCAGAACATCTGCAGGAGGAGCAGGTCCATGGAAGGAGACAACATCTCCCAGGCAAGCTGCACTGCAGGGGAGCAGCAGCACCTGTGCAATGCTTCAGACCACCCTGGCACTCTTGCACAGAGTCACAGAGCTCTGCAAAACCTGCTGCTGGAGCCAGCTTACAACAGGACCAAAATGAGAGCTGTGGAATCATGGAATCATTTCAGTTGGACCTTTAAGGTCATCAAGTCCAACCTTCAGCTCAGCACTGCCAGCTTGCCACTAAACCACAGCCCTCAGCACCACATTTTCATGGCTTTGAAACCCCTCCAGGGATGGGGAATCCACCACTGCCCTGGGCAGCCTGGGCCATGGCTTGACCACATTTTTGGGGAAGAAATTGTTCTTTGCGTTCAAGTTCAACCTGCCCTGGTGCAACTTGAGGCTGTTCCCTCATCTTATCACTTATTCCTTGGCAGAAGAGCCCAACCCCCACCTCACTGCCACCTCCTTCCAGGCAGCTGCAGAGAGCAATGAGGTCTCCCCTCAGCCTCCCCTTCTCCAGTCTAACCAAGCCCAGCTCCCTCAGCTGCTCCTCACCAGCCCTGCTCTCCAGACCCTTCACCAACCTCCTTGCCCTTCTCTGGACCCCCTCCAGCACCTCAAAAATCATTCTTGGAGTAAGAGGTTCAAAGCAGAACCCAGAATTCAGCTTGGGCTCCTCCATCTGCCACAGGTTCCCTCCTCTCACGTGGCCTTTGCTCCAATTCCACAGCACAAAAACCTCCCTGGGGAGTCTTCAGCCACAGGTTCCCCTTGGGCACACAACAGGACTGATGAACCTCCCCTGAGCTCCTGGGATGGACCCAGAGGCACAGCAGGGAGGCAAAGATGCAGTTATATGAGTGACTAACTAATGCTTTGTGGAGTTAACACAAGAAACATGACCAGATTAATTGAGATGCTTCCAAAACAAAATGGAACAACTGGCTGGGAAGTAATGGTGGGGACAGAAAAAAAAAAAACAACAAACAAACTAAAGAATCATAGAATGGTAAGGTTGGAAGGGACCTCAAAGATCATCTAGTTCCAACCCCCTGCCATAGGCAGGGACACCTCCCACTAGTACAGGTCACTCAAGGTCTCGTCCAACCTGGTCCTGAACACCTCCAGGGAGGCTGTGGAGCACAGAAGACCTCCAGGGAGGTCAAAGATCACGTTGGGTGATTCTGTGCTCCACAACCTCCCTGGGCAACCTGTGCCAGTGTCTCACCACCCTCACTGCAAACAACTTCCTCCTAACATCCACTTTCAATCTCCCCTCTGACACTGCAAACCCATTCCCCTTGTCCTGGCATTACAAGACCTTGACAATAGTCCCTCCCCAGCCTTTCTGGAGCCCCCTTCAGATCCTGGAAGACTACTCTAAGGTCTCCTTCTCTTCTGCAGGCTGCAGAGGCCCAACTCTCTCAGCCTGTCCTCACAGCAGAGCTGCTGCAGCCCTCTCAGCATCTTGGTGGCCTCCTCTGCACTGGCTCCAACCCTTCCATGTCCTTCCTGTGCTGGGGGCTCCAGAACTGCACACAGGACTGCAGGTGGGCTCTGAGGAGAGCAGAGCAAAGGGGCAGAATCCCCTCCCTTGCCCTGCTGCCCACACTGCTCTTGCTGCAGCCCAGCACACAGTTGCTGTCTGGGCTGCACTCACACTGCAGCCTCATCTTGAGCTTTCCATCACCCCAGAAAGGAAGGAGTGTTCAGAGCAGGACCCCTCCCAGGTGCCCCAGGAGGGGCAGGGCTGGCAGACTCACGCGTGCAGCCGCTCTTGCTGTCAGTGACGATGCCGCGGAAGTTCCAGAAGCCAGGCTCGCAGCGGTCGCACTTCAGCCCCCCCACGCCTGGCTTGCAGGAGCATTGGCCCGTGGTGGGCTCACAGGATCCTCCATAGGAGCCATAGGGGTTGCACTGGCAGGTACCTGGGAGTCAGGGAGAGAGGAAGAGTGAGGCTGAGATATAGGATCAGGGAATCGCTTTGGTGGGAAGAGACCTTTGGGAACATCCAAGTGTTGAGCCAGGGCACCGCTTAACGTAGCCCTCAGCACCACATCTGCACAGCTCTGAGAGCCCTCCAGGGATGGGGATTCCATCACTGCCCTGGGCAGCCAGGGTCAGCCTTTTACAACCCTTTAGGGGAAGAAATTGTTCCTCACATCCAACCTCAACCTGCGACTTGGAGCCATTTCCTTTAGTCATAGAATCATAGAATGGGAAGGTTGGAAGGGACCTCAAGGATCATCCAGTTCCAACCCCCTGCCATAGGCAGGGACACTTCCCACTAGTAAAGGTCACTCAAGGCCTTGTCCAACCTGGCCTTGAACACCTCCAGGGAGGGAGCAGCCACAACCTCCCTGGGCAACCTGTGCCAGTGTCTCACCACCCTCACTGCAAACAACTTCCTCCTAACATCCAGTTTCAATCTCCCCTCTGCCACTTCAAACCCATTGCCCCTTGTCCTGGCATTGCAAGACCTTGTCAATAGTCCCTCCCCAGCCTTCCTGTAGCCCCCTTCAGATACTGGAAGGCTACTCTAAGGTCTCCTGGAAGCCTTCTCTTCTCCAGGCTGCAGAGCCCCAACTCTCTCAGCCTGTCCTCACAGCAGAGCTGCTGCAGCCCTCTCAGCATCTTGGTGGCCTCCTCTGGACCCACTCCAACAGTTCAATGTCCTTCCTATGGCTTAATCCCTGGGAGAAGAGACTGACCTAGGAGAAGGACTTGACAACCCTTCCGGGGAAGGATTTTTCCCAGTATCCAACCTTAACCTACTCTGGTACAACCTGAGCCCTGGTCAAGGTGGAAGTGGACTGCATCAAAGTGGAGGGACCAACTGCTGAGCCACCAAGCAGTCAGGCAGGGCAGGAGTGTGGCCTCAGGCTGGGCAGGAGGAGGTTTCGCCAGCTGCTCTCAACGCTGCTCCTCTGCCCCAGCTACAAGGGGGAACTAAACCTTCAGGGACCTGCTTGCTTTGCTGTCATCAAGAACTCCTCTCTCATTATCATCAAAGGGGAAGGAAGCTATTAGAAGTTTATTATTAATTCATTAATTAGGAACTTGATGGAGGGAAATGATCCAAAGGCAGACAGAGAGACGCTCCCTTTACCCGCAGGGAGCAGCAGAAAGGGGACATGAGGCAGAGCTGGAGAGAAAGCGGGACCTGAGGACCAGCAAGTAGGGTGCATGAGGACATCCCTGGATTGCCAGAGGCACATCCAGAGCAGGCAGCAATGGGTAAATCTGCCCCAGGGGTTGGCCAAGTAGTGATTAGTTCCTGAGGTATGGTTGGCTCCAATGCAGGGACACAGGTGGAATACTGAATGCCAGTCAGTTGGGAAGCAGTGCCCATGGACTGGATGAGGGGCAGGGCACAGGACAGCCAGCAGTGACACAGAGGAACATCACACTACCAACCACAGCTGGCAGGGCAATGCTTGTGGCCTCTCTAGCATCACCCTGACCAGCTCCTCCCTGCTCAGCTGGTCCCTCCTGACCAGCACACCTCACACCACCACGGATCTGCTCTTCCAACACCTCCCTCCGCTTGCAGCCCACCTCATGCACCCCCTTAGCAGGACATTTCTGGCCATTCTCTGGCTGCTGCTGCTTTTTAGCTCCCACAGCACATTAAGCACCAGCAGCACATCCCCATCAAGCAAGCAGCAGCCAAGCCCAAGCATGGATGTTGTCTCCATGGGCTAATGTGTCTCCTTAACGGGCAGCCACAGCCTCAGCTGTCAGGAGCTTGCTAATGCCTTTCCAAATGTGCCTTCAGCCCAAGAGCTGCTCCCATCATTACTTAATAAATATTAATGAGACATTTGTAGGCTCAGCTTCCTGCCCAGTGCAGTCACTGGTCCTCAGGTGGCTTGCAGAAGGTCCTTAGGTGAGCCTGACAGCTCTGCTCCACCTCAGCTTGCAGCACAAGGACACAAGCAATGCACTCAGGCTGGTGAGGAGCCCTAAGCTTCTAGCAATGGGTTGAAGGCAGCAAGAGCATGGTCTGGGCCTAGGGGCACCTTCTGGGGCATTCAGCATGGATTCAGCAGCAGGCAAGTTCTGAGCCACCAGCCTGTCTTCTTGCATGTCAGGGGGACTTAGACCTGGAAGGTGCCACAGAGCTTTGGAAAGGACAATGATGATGAGATCCAGAGGGAGAATCTTGCATGCACATCTTCATGTGTGCACTCTGTGAGCCTGGAGCTATGACAAAGAGAGGCTTTTTGAGCCTGAAGGGCACTAAGTAGCTAAGGAATGGAGAAGGTTCCTTTGTTTGCCCTGGGGTGGTACCTCAGATTGTCCTTCCACCCAATCTCTTCCAGCCATCCCTCCTTGGAAGTGTTCAAGGCCTTGAGCAACCTGGGCTAGAGGGAGGTGTCCCTGCCCATGGCAGTGGGGTTGGAACTGGATGATCCTTCAGGTCCCTTCCCACCCAAACCATTCCGTGAATCCTTGAAGGTCCTTCATGCCCCCCTAGGTGGGAACACAGCATTTACTCACTTGGGCATCCAGCTGCACCCACTCCCAGTGCCAAGGTCATGTTGTCTGGGCAGCATCCATAGATGGTCTGGCTGCAGTGCACAACCAGGAGGGGTGGTGGGGTCGTGGCAAGGGCTGCAAAGGAAGGCAGAGAGGTACTGGTTATCTCTGGCATGCAAGCTGCTGCTGGACACTGATGCCAACACACGGATGGAGCAGCTGGCAGCATTCCTGCAAACCCCCTGTGGTCCTTGCAGAGATGCTGGATGCAGGTGATGAGGTCCTACCCTTGGCCAGGGAAAAGGGAATGATGCAGCAGGCATCAGTAAAGGAACACAGCCACTGCTGTGTCCTCCTCAGTGAGCACTTCCTTGCTTAGCTCCAGGGAAAGGACATGTGGTACTGAGGGCTCCAGGCTGGGGACCACAGCAGGGGGCTGGTGCCATCCCTGGGGGACCACAGCAGGCGGCTGGGGCCATCCTTGGGGGACCACAGCGGGCGGCTGGTGCCATCCTTGGGGCACTCACCACGGCAGGCTCCCTGGCTGGTGACATAGAGATCCTGGCGTTTCTCACATCGTGTCTTCTTCAGCTCACACTCGTTGCTGTAGGTCACACCATCAGAACCACACACCTGGCAGGACAGGGAAGAAGGGAACCACTCAGGGCAGTCCCTGGCACAGGAAGGCAGGTTCCCTACCCATGGGATGCCCTCCCCTGCCTGGGAAGCACGCAGGAAGGTCACCGAGGAGAAGAGAGGAGGTAGGGGAGGGAAGGTTTCAGCATTGTGCTGCTTTGAGGCTAATTGGAATATTTTAATGAGAGAAATCAGACCATTGGCTGTGAAAACAATCATAGAATGGCAAGGTTGGAAGGGACCTCAAGGATCATCCAGTTCCAACCCCCTGCCATAGACAGGGACACCTCCCACCAGTACAGGTCACTCAAGGCCTTGTCCAACCTGGCCTTGAACTCCTCCAGGGAGGGAGCAGCCACAACCTCCCTGGGCAACCTGTGCCAGTGTCTCACCACCCTCACTGCAAACAACTTCCTCCTAACATCCAGTCTAAATCTCCCCTCTGCCAGTTCAAACCCATTGCCCCTTGTCCTGTCATTACAAGACCTTGTCAATAGTCCCTCCCCAGCCTTCCTGTAG
>WBNM01009360.1:103624-144388 GCA_013399055.1 Ramphastos sulfuratus | reverse complement strand
AGCTCTCCAGCCTGTTCAGATCTGGCTAGATGGCAGCGCAGCCTTTTGTATCATCAGCAAACTTGCTGTGGGTACACTCAATGCCATCATCCAGGTCATTAATAAAGATGTTGAACAAAACTGGGCCCAGTACTGATCCCTGGGAAACACCACTGACCACACTCCTCCAAGCTGACTCTCTGCCACCAATCACAACCCTCTGAACTCTATTGTCAAGCCAGTTTTCAATCCACCTCATGGACCAAACATCTATGCCACATTTCCTGAGCTTTTCTATGAGGAATTACGGGAGACAGCATCAAAAGCCTCATATCAAAAGATATGAGGACAAACACACACCCTGGCCATGTGGGCAGCTGTAGCTTTGCTTTGGAGTATTTTATTTAGAGATTTTTTGGACATTAATATGCAAACCGACAGCAACCTGCAGAAGCCTGAAGAACTGCCAGTGCAGTCATTAGTTCCTCAGTCCTGGGTACGCTTGGCTGGGGATGAGGCCAAGTCCTGCTGACATGGAATTTTTGACACCAGCTTCAAGGGGACTAAAATTTAACTTGTTATCCATAAAACAGAGAGAAAATATCAAACAGTTCCTTAAGCTGGAATAGGAGGAAGTTGCTGCAGTGACAGGAGAGCAGTTATGAATTTAAATGAACTGGCACTCACAAAAGATATTGACCATTTCAATAAGGTCTGAAACAGAGATCTGTCTTTGAAAGGAGCTGGGAGGAAAAAGCCTTCACACTTCAAGAGTGCCCAAATTTCCACCAAGGTTTTTTATGCTCTAGCAACTGTAGGCTTGACAACTTCCACTCAGCTTTCTGGTTCACTCTCTCTAGCCACCATGGTAGAATACAAAGCTCTTCTATGCTTGCTTTGACAAAGGGACCTACTGTCATCAACAGCAGATTTGCTGAATCTTGTCCTTTCAGATATGTTTTCTTATCACTGCAACTGTGAGGGACTGAATTTATTATACCATTCTTTCATACCGAGAGAACGCTTAGGCTAATTTTTTTTCAAAATCTGAAAAAAAAATATCCCAGCCAAAAAAACACAAACCAAAAAGACCCCACTGAAAGCCCCACAAAACCACACACAGAAGAACACTTCACATTCTTCCGGCACCATCTGTCAAAAGTAGCCAATAACAATGAAAGAGACAGGGTATATATACATAAGCTGAATCTGTTTGCTGCTGCTTCAGATGCAAAAAAAAGTAAAAAACAGTGGGAAAAGAAGAAATTCAGCAATATACTTAACAAGCAAGAAGCATCTTTGCCAAACTCCTTTGTTATTTACCCCCATCCAGCTGATGGCTTCCAAGCAGCTACTGCAAATGCCACCTTTTGGCCTATCAGAACATAACTCATGAGATGCAATGGTAACTGATGGGAAAGGTGCACGTGTCCACGTGCATAGGCCAGCTTCTGTATCTTCGCATCTTGTAGGGTGATTTCATTCACCTCATCCATGAAAGAGGAATGTACACCTATGACTCATGACTCATAAAATAAGCTTAGTATGTCATTGAGCAAAAGTTAATTAATTGAACAGTTACTTGAAGCAGTTGATACTCCAGTGGTCCCAAAAATCTCCAAGTGTGCCATTTTAGCCTACAAGCTTGATGTTCAAGAAGCAAATCACCCTACTGCACACTCCAGGCAGACCTTCACTTGTGTTCATCTACCAGCTAAGATAAAAAGCTATCACTTCAGTCTTCTCCTCTGCTCTCACTGTCCATAACCCCCATCTTAAAAGCTTAACTGTAACTCATGATATCCTTCATTTTTCCCTCTATTCAGTCCATTTCATATTCATGCTTCCCACTCACTCTGCAGCCCAAATTCACACATTTCCTACTTTTTTCCCAAATTAGTCACTCAGCCTACCCAATTATTTTCCTATATTCACACGTATTTTTCTGCCTCACTGTTCTCACCTCTACCTATAGAGGTTGTAAGGAAGATATAACCTGCAATAGGGAAAATTTAACTTCATACAGTAAGAAAGTATAGCCACTTGCTAGGGAGAAATTTTCTTTTACTATGTTCCCATTTTTCTTCTGACATCATGAGAAGCTATGTTAAAAGAGAAGCAACCAAGAGATCTCCAAATACCTGCCAGAATGACAAGACAGCTATAGTTTGTGTGTGTGCTTGACCTTTGGTTATAACTCTCTTTCCTAGGGCTGTACCTCTGACCACCTCTCAGATCCACCTCTTTAAAATGAAGACACACAATAAAATACCTGAAGTAGATGCAACACACTATTCTGCACTGTGTTTGGACTTTTGACAACAACTGCTCTGACACACACACAAAAAAAAAAAAAAAAAAAATCAACAGAGTTATTTGCAGCCCTATAATTGTTACCCCTTATTCTCTCCGTCCACAATGCTCTCAGCCATTTGTTCATCTCATTTATTACTTTTTCTTCTCACTCATTGTCAAATCAATTTCAATTATTTTCACACAGGAAATATACAGCTGAATATTATAATGAGAACTCAGACAGCCATTTAAATGTAGCCATTCTCAAGAACTTGAATTATCTTCCCTTTTTATTAGCTCCTGAAAGCCTGATGCAGGCTTTGGAAGACCTTGATTATCTAGCAGCCCTGGATAATGATGGAAACCTTTCTGAATTTGGAATTATTATGTCAGAATTTCCCCTGGATCCACAACTGTCAAAGTCAATTCTGGCTTCATGTGAATTTGAGTGTGTTGATGAGATGCTCACCATTGCGGCTATGGTAACAGGTACTTGTAAATAAGGTTTGACTGCATGGCTTGTGCCACCTGCCAAATCCATGCAGACCTCTGCAAAGCCTATGCACAAGGGCAACCCAAAGGCAAACTTTTGTTATTCACATCCTGCTGACTTCAACTAAATGACTATCTCTGACTGTTTAATTTTTCATTTTAAGCATGCAATGAAACAAGAGTAATGAATTCCTAAGTAGCATTCTATTTCCGTGCTTCAGCTGCCTCATTACCTTCCAACCTTTTGTCAAAAAGCATACACAGAACATCCACTAAAATGAACTTTCTTATGTCATATTCATGTACATTTGTAGCAGATGGGAGCAGCAAATTAGGGGAAATTCCAATTATAAATAATATTGACCTACAAAGAATTACTTTGTGATCTTGTTTCTTCACGTATTTTATAAAATTAACACAACCTTAAGGATGTTATTGTATTAATTATTCTGTCCTGGTGGATCACCCTGTTTCTACAAGGCATCATCTGGCCCCAAAGACTGGATTTGAGGTCTGAAGCAAGAATAGTTATATTAGAAGAGTGTTAACTACAGAAGTTCTTCCACTTGTTGAGACAGAGCTTTCAAACCAACACATGAACCCCAGATATTTAAAACAGTCATTCTGCAAGAGCTGCTGTTGAAATCTTGATACACCAAAGATGCACAAACCCAAAGATTTTAGGATAACCCAGAGGAGCGTGACTCAAGAAGTTCAAACAGAAAATAATGACCATGACTTCTCGAGATCCCACCAGATAGAGCAAGACAGGTCTAAATTTGCATTTGTTGGGTCTCACTGTTACAGTGATGCTGACTCCACATAGATTGAATTGTCCCACCTCTCTCCACAGCAGCCTCCTAACCGCATAGCGCTATGAAGCTGATTTTGTGACATAATCCTAGTATAGCACCAATGCTTGACTGCTCTCTAATGCTCAACAGCCACCTGTGGAGACGGTTCTGGCATGACATTATTGTGCTTTGCCCAGACAGAATATCTTGGGCACAGAAACTGGTGAGGAGTCTTGGGCAGCAAGGACATAAACCCCCAGGGCACCAAGATGTCTTAGAGGTTCTCCTTATAGAACAATTTGGTTTTATGCCTGAGCTGGCTTGATTTTTTAGTCACGGGCCTTAACTTGTGGAGAAAATGTTGAGGTACATATAAGTCTAAATAATTAAACATAGGCTCAGCCATCTCCAAACACACAATTATGCAGAACAGTACCACAATAGAAGTAAATGAACTGCAAATCACAAATTCCAACATAAAGGAGCAAACCGAGCCATTACATCCATAGATTTAGTATCTTTCTGTATTAAAGAAACCATAAGCTTAGATTCTAGATAGAATCACACCATTACGAAGCATTTTTGGCATCAATCTAGAAGAAAGCTGCCCACCTTCTGTTGTGTTTACAGCACAAACTAAGTAAGAGTTTGAAACAACATCCACACAAATAACACCTTAGTGAATGCCAAGGAGTCAGGTTTTCAGCAGTAACCCCACACTGAAGATTAAAGGGAACTGAGAAAGGAAAAAAGCAGAAGTACCAGTGAAGTCACTGTTTGTGCATGCACTTACATGTCTTAATAACCCCGGCTTGATTTTTCTCTAAGCTCCTAATTGCTTCTTACGCGCACCTCCTGGAACAGAAGAGATTGCTCTTACATGCTGGAGAAAATTCTCACACCCCGCAGGAGATCACTTTACTCTTATCAACATCTTCAATGCCTTCAAAGAAGCCAGTGCAAACTCTGCAAATCAATGTAAGTGTGCCCATACTGGAAGAAATAAAGCATACTGTAAGCAATTTGGGGAAAACCACTAGTACATGCACAGTCATTGCTAGTACTAAGTCATAGACACCCTTTTTTAATACATTCCTTCTCTACACTGCACTAGGGAGGTCACAGCTGGAGTATTGTGTTCAGTTCTGGGCTTCCCAGTTCAAGAGGCAGGGAACTACTGGATAGAGTTCAACAGAGACTACAAAGTGCCAAGGAGCATCTCTCTGAGGACGAAAGCCTGAGAGACCTGGGGCTGCTTAGCCTGAGAGGGGATCTTTCAAATGCTGAGCAGTATCTAGAGTGTTGGGGTCAACAGGATGGGGCCAGATTCTTTTCAGTGGTGCCCAGCAACAGAACAAGGGGCAACACAGAAGTTTTCTTCTGAACACGAGGGAAAGCTTCTTTGCTGTGAGGGTGTCAGAACACTGAAGCAGACTGCCCAGAGAGGCTGTGGAGTCTCCTTCTCTGGAAAGATTCCAAACCCACTTGGATGTTGTGATCCTAGGCAAATGCTGTGAGTGACCCTGCTGTAGCAGGGTGCTTAGACTAGACGATTTCCAGAGGTCCCTTCCAACCCACACCACGGCTGTGGTTATGTTAGTCTGTAATTTGCAGGAAGAACTAAGACAGTAACCATTGCAAATTAATATTAGCTTTAGGTTAATTAATTGAAAATTACCTAGGAGAGGACACTCATCCAAGAGGTATCCATAAGCACTGGTGCAATTGTAATTTGAAATTACTTTGTACAAAACCAGACCGATGGTTCCTTCTGTAACAGCACATAAACCATGTTTAATATGGGAAATTACATAATGCAGTTGAAGAAGGGACTCAGTTCCCCCAGCAGCCTAACAATACTGGTGTTTTTCTGACAGTTGTCCACTAAAAGTTTAAGGGGGTGAAAAGCAGAAAGTAGTAAAGTTCACATATATAAGAAAGCAAATAAAAGTCAGAGACTTGCACAGCAGACAGAAACTCTTCATAGCTTTTTCCTGTGCTCAAACATCTTGCTTAGGTTTATTTAGCCTGAATCAGTACTTAAAGTGACAGAATTGCCTATACTAAATAAGTAAGTGACTTACTTAAATACTAAGGGACAGGAGACTGATGTGCAGCCATGCTGAATGCTGAAGAGAGCTCCATGAGGACCTGTCCTTTACCAGCATGCAGCAGCATCATCACCAGCACTGCTGATGGGATTTCAGTTCTATATTCCAGTCTGAATCCAGAAAGCCTGAAAATAGAGTTGCTATTCACTCCATTTGCAGCTATTACAGGCAAAATAAGGGATTTTGAGTAATTTTATTCAGAAAGATAAAATTCTACAAAAGTAAGGCTATCAAACATAACCCACTCTACAACAACATCAGTGAGCCTAAACTGTCCCATAGCTCTTGTTATCAGAATTTTGGACAGCTCTGACATAACTACTCACTCCAAAATGCTTTCAATCTATTGCACCAGTCAAAGAGCACTTTACAGAGCAGTATCTCTGCAGGTAGTACCCATCAGCAAGACTTTGCTTTCAGACAAAATACTTTTTTCCCCCTCCACAGACTACAGTGATGAGAAATGGTGCCGCCATTATTTCCTAAGCTGCTCTGCACTGAAGATGGCAGAAATCATCAGAGCTGAACTAGTGGAGATTATGAAGCGCATTGAACTTCCCATTTCAGAACCGGACTTTGGATCAAAAAAAAATGCTCTGAACATTAAGAAAGCTCTCTTATCTGGTTACTTTATGCATGTAAGGAAGAATACTGTGGTTTCCTTTTACTGCTCTGTTACATAGAATGCTATCAGAGATCTTAAGTAGTTATGTCTCTTGAGTTGTTTTTCTCCACAGTGTATCAAATACTTCTGTCAATTCCAATCTTCTCTCTGGGATTCAGCTATGACAGCAGGAAGTCTACACAATTCCCTGCAAGAGGAAAACTGCCAATATGCCTTTCCCTCAAATAATTATTTTACCTGGACATTTTCTTCAGCTTGTAATATTCTCTCTGATATTATTTCTTTTTGGTTTTGTGAAAATACCCTGAAAAGAGAGAATTGACTTGTTGAATATGTTTAGGTATATATAATACACAGCTTTCTTCATCTCAAGCAAGAGGTACTGTAACTATAAACATAAACAAGAGACATTTATTCCCACTTGAATTTTTCCCACTTGATTTTTTTCCCATTAATTCCCACTTGAAAACACCATCCTCATCACTGTTCCATCTAAAAACAAGAGTGACTCCTCCAAATCACACTGTGCCCTGCCACACATTGTATTTTAGTCTTATAACTCTCTAAGAACACATCTTTTTCCACAGACCCTTCAAGTTCAGACACTTACTGTACAAGTTTGCCCTCACTTGTAGCAGTTGGTTTCCTTTCAAATATACAGATAGACTTCTTTTAAAACTCTGTCTCATTTTATTAGCATCCAGTCCCTAGTATTCCCATAGAAATCTGGGAAGAAGTTTAGACTCTACAGTTGAAAGTATCTGAATACAAGTTCAATATAACAGGCAAACACTAATCTATGCATCTCTATGTTCAATTAAGTAATGAATAACTGCATTTTCTCTTAGATTGCTCGTGATGTAGATGGCTCAGGAAACTACTTAATGTTAACACACAGACAAGTGGCCCAGCTTCATCCTTTCTCATCCTATTACAACACCAGAAGGATTCCCGAGTGGGTTTTATTCCACGAGTTTAGTATAGCAGACGACAATTCCATCAGGGTCGTCTCTGAGATATCACCTGATCTGTAAGTAAACCATGACAAAACTGTTTCTTCACTCATAACTTGTACTGTTGTGGTAGAGATAAGACAGAAAGAGGGTAAATGCGTGTGTGTGCGTGCATATACAGTGAGAGAAGTCAGCTCTGGTCATCTTCTCCTTTTCTTTTATCCCTATATCATAAACACAGCTATCATGGATGGTTGAATGCCTCTTTTAAACACCTTCAGGGAAGGGAAGAGATGTGGTGCTGAGGGACAAGGTTTAGCACCAGCCTTGGCAGATAGATAATGTTTGGATTTTACCATATTAAAAGTCCTTTTCAACCAAAATAATTCCATAATTCTCTCTTCTGGTTCTGTTGAGAAAACATCCCAAGCATAAATGATTGAATCTAGGTATGGATGTGGGTTTAAAAGAAAATAAAGCCAGCAAAACAGGCATAAGAGAAAAGGACAATCTTCATACCTAGTCAAGCAAGAGGAGCTGGCATCACTGAAGGGTGAAGAAATTGATGCTTTTCATATTTTTTATGTTCACTAGAGAATGTACATGGGATGTTATTTCTTTGTTGCCAGTATTGTTCTGTCACTGTGTGTAGCTTTGCTTGATGTCTTCATTTTCTCTCAGAACACTGCATTAGAGCTCAGAACTATTGAAAAAACAAAGAACTGTGATCTCATGCCCTTACTATTCTTTTCATGCAAACCAAAATATCATCTAAATCAGCCTTTTTCTATTTCCTAATCTGGCTGTTCTGTTCAGGTATTGAAGCAAATCTCAGTGTCTGCCACTGTAACTGTAATCTGTTCATCCAGTAAAGAAACACTTTAGAAGCTGTAAAAGTTTCTTACAAAGCAAAATACACAGCAAAAAAAATCATGGAAGAGTTAACATGGCAATGTACAGATTAATCTAGCTGGAAATGTCTTAGTTCTCTGAAAAGCTATTTTCCAGCCAATCTTTTTCTCAACACGTTTTATGTACCCAGCCAGCAACATCATCTCATATCAACTGCTTATGGATTCAAGACTACAATCTTCCTTTTGCAAAAATCTCTTTACACCAAGAAGATGCATTTCACTGTCCCATCTTTTCTGTTTCTAGTGTTTATTATGAGAAGGCCCTTTTCAGAATTTGCTTGAAGCAAAAATATGTTCAAATCCAGAAAAAAATTGCTATTTAATGCAATATGCAGCACTGAGAATCAAATGACAGTCGCCTGAAGTGTAGAGTGAGGATATTAACTGCCAATCTACTGAAAGCACAACTACTCTTACACCTTGCAATGTTTTGGTCCTGAACTGAGACACCCTTTGTAGCTGTACTCATCAACACTTTGCTGATGGCTTTTGTCCAGGGCTGGAAATAACTATTCAAACATTTCAAAACTCAGTCTATATATTAAAAGAAAAAAAAAAAAAAAAGGTTTTGTCTTATTTCCTTATCAATTAAAAAAATAACAATGTTTTGTCTTGTTTCCTCACCAGATTCTTTGTCTTCTTCCCTCACCAGATTCATGGAGCTGGTACCTCAGTATTATTTTAGCAATCTTCCTCCTAGTGAAAATAAGGATATTTTGCAGGAAGTGATCAATCATCTGTCACCTGTTTCAAGCATGAAGGAGGAACAGAAAACTAGCACTGACAACAAGGAAAATGAAAAACTTGCTCAGACTCCCACAGAACAAAGGTGTATTATTCAGTGATTCTAGACTGAACTAGTACATACTGGACAAACACAAGCAGTATATTCAATAATCTTCCCCATCTTAACCCAGGTAATTACAGTGGACTTTTGACATAAATATATTTAAGAGAATAAACAGTCATGGGTTAGAACTGAGCTGGCCACTAGACAAGTGACAGTAATTGCTAGGCCACTCTCCATCACCTTTGATAAGTTGTGGATAACAGAAGAGGTGCCTGAGGACTGGAGGAAAGCAAATGCCACTCCAGTCTTCAGAAAGGGCAAGGAGGACAACCTGGATAACTATAGACTGGTCAGCCTCACCTCCATCCCTAGGAGGGTGATGGAGCAACTTAACCTTGGCGTGTCTCTAAGTGTCTCAAAAGATAAGGCCATGGAGAGCAGTCAACGTGGTTTTACCAAAGGGAAGTAATCTTTAACCAATCTGATAGCCTTTGATGAGGAAATAACCAGGTGCACAGGTGATGGTAGTGCATTTTATCTTGATTTCAGGAAAGTACTTGACACTGTCTCCCCCATCATCCTTGCAGCTAAACTGAAGGTGTGGCCTGGATGATCAGGTTGTGAGGTGGATTGTGAACTGGTTGAAGGAAAGCAGTCAAGAGAATTTTGGTCAGTGGGAGAGAGTCTAAATGGACTGCATTTAGTGGCGTCCCTCAGGCGTTAGTATTGGGACCAGTATTGTTCAATACCATGTCCAGTTCCGGGCTCCTCAGTTCAAGAAGGATCTCAGGGAACTGCTTGAAAGAGTCCAGTGCAGAATCACAAAGATGCTGAAGGGAGTAGAACATCTCCCTTATGAGGAAAGGCTGAGGTAGCTGGGTCTCTTCAGCTTGGAGGAGACTGAGGGGTGACCTCATTCATGTCTATAAAAATACATGAATGGTAAGTGTTGGGAAGACAGAGTCAGGCTCTTCCCAATGCTGTCCAATGATAGGGCAAGGAACAAAGGGTACAAGCTGGAGTAGAGGAGGTTTCCACAAGGAAATGCTTTTTCACTCTGAGGGTTACAGAGCACTGGAAAAGGCTGCCTGGAGAGGTTGTGGAGTCTCCTCTGGAGACATTCAAAACCCACCTGGATGCATTTCTGTGTGACCTGCTCCAGGTGATCCCATTCAGAAAGGGGGATTGGACTTTCTTTTGTTGTCCCTTCCAACCACTGGCTTTCTGTGATTCTGTGACAGATGCTGTCCATGAACCTCTCTGCCCTCCCAAAGCAGAAAGAAAGGGAGTAAGGGAGAGAGATTGATGGGATTGAAACAGCTTTAATGGAAATAATAACAATTAAATAGATAAAAACAGACACAAACCAGTATCAAACCTAACCCCTGGTGACCATAATGTCATCATCACCACTGATGCTGGGGACAGGCACTGGGGAAGTCCCAGACTGGACTCAGCAGCAGATTCAGAACTGGATTTAGGAGCTGGATTCTGGAACTGGATTCAGTAACACATGGATTAGGATTGAAGGCAGAACAGACAGAATACTCCTCAAATGATGGCCAATGAAGAGGCTTGACCCTGGTGATCCTTCAGCTTGATCCTGAAGATGAAGTCCATGGGATGGAATCCCTTGTTGGTCAGTTTACATTTATCTGGTTTGGCCACTCCTCCCCTCAGGTGCCACCTCTGACTTATTGCACCCCAATGTGATACACAGTATCTAGCAGTGCCCTTGGTCTGCACCCCAATCCTTGGCAGTAACGTTCCCCATCAACATTCTCACCGCTAGGAGGAGCCACTAGCTGTGAAAACTTGCCCTGAACTACAGAATGTGCCACCACTGATCAGCCTGAGCTGAGAAGTCAAACCACAGAAGTGAACTTCTTTTGGGCTAGCTCAAACTGGGACACAAACACACGGAAAAAACACTTTTCTTAAAAGAGTTGCACACATTATATACTAACAAAAATATACAACTTTGTTTTGTTTAAAAACATATTCAGCATTCAAGTTTACTTTTAACACTGGATTTTTATTGACTAGTTGATGATGATACTGAAATAAAAGACATGGTATTTAAAAATATTAACTTGATAGGTATTTTTACGGGCACCAACTGCTACAAGAAGGAGCATTTGTGCAGTACAACACCATTAACTCTTCTGAAAACATTGTGAAGCCATAGTTCTGCATGGCTGCTTTCTAAAATGGTGTTTATAGGACAGTTCAGAGTGAGAGATAGTCTTTGAGTTTATCCATAATTACATTAATTCCATCAGCTGGAACTATCATAACAGTCCGCCAAGGTTTCATTGGTACATCATCAAAGGACCATCTGCCGCCCAAACAGGTGTCACTTTCCTCTTGCACGGAGTAGCTGAACTTCAGAAGGGCTTTCTAACCAACACAAATAAATGCATTAGGATTAGAATGTTTAATTAGCATGTAGAAAATACATCATCTAAAGAAAGTAAAAATAATGACTCTATTATGGACATGCTTATTAAGAAATTATTTTCTATCCCTCTCAGAAGGTCCACTGAAATAAACGTACACAAGAATTCACTATTAAATACACTTTGCTTTCCACATCGTTGATATAATTCGTATTTAATAAAAAAATTATTGCTATCATTATAGCTTGGTATCAGAAAAAAGATCTAAGAGGAAAAAGAAAAAAATCTACGTTCCCTTTACATGCTGATTGTGCTTCATTTTAGATAGGTTAAAGACAGTATCCTATTCGATATTATCACATCATGAAATGTTAACTCTAAGGAGCTTCTGTGACAACTAAAGAGGGATTCTTTACCAGTAAGAGGAATAACAGGCTCTTAATTGACCTTCAAATCTGGAACAACAGCAAATAATTAAAGAATTAGCAGATCAACCAAAAACTCAGATATAAGGAACAGCAAGAAAATGCAAAATTCCATCATTAGATAGAACACCATTCTATCTTCATCATCATTAAAGATGATGGCTTGGCACAGGCAAGGTGTGGAAGGCCTGTAGCAAAGAAACTCTGCTCTTTTTATGGTCTACTCAAAAAATGTTCTGAGTCCTAATAATTAATCTATCTGTTAGAATATTGCAAGTACAGTGTCCAGTTTTGGACTGCCCAGATCAAAAAAGACAAGGAACTACTATAGAGAATCCAGCAGAGGCTGTAGAGATGTTGAGGGGCCTAGAGCAACTCTGTGAGGAGGAAGGGCTGAGAGACTTGGAGTTGTTTTGCCTGAAGAGCAGGCTGAGAAAGGATCTTCTCCATGCTGATCAGTAGCTGAAAAGTGGAGGGCAAGAGGATGGGGCCAGGCTTTTTTCAGTGGCGTCCAGTGATAGGATTAGGAACTACGGTCACAAAATGTAACACAAAATGTTCTATTTGAACATGACAAGAAAATTCTTTCCTGTGATGGTGACAGCCCTGTAGCAAGCTGCCAAGAGAGGCTGTGGAGATTCCAAACCTGCCTGGACATTGTGATCCTGAACAACCTGCTCTAGACGACCCTGCTTTAGCAGGGGCATTTAGACTAGATAATCTCCAGAGGTGCCTTCCAAACCCTCACCATTCTTTGGTACATGGTACAGCGATTGCCTCTTTCCTGCTGCCAGCAGAAATTAAGTATTAAGGGTATGGGCACTAATATGAATTCTGAGAATTTAAAAAAAAATTCTCAGAAGTTTCTAGATGGTTTGAGCAACTGAAAGACACATTGATAAAGGATGCTTCTTCAGATAGGTAGGTGTCCATAATGCGTGTTCTTTCTTTTCAGTGCCACATACTGCATTCAGATATGAGTCCCTATTTATCAGCTTTCCCAAACAAGTGCTGATGGATAAGAAAAAGTCACCTAACAAATGTCTCTGGCTCCCCCACAAGTCAGATGGAGAACTGTGAACTGAACTAGGTAGAAAAATTTACCTATTCACTTTCCCTTTGCAGGGAAAGTGGAGATCTACCCCCTATAAAGTTTGCTATTTACTAACAGTATCTCAAGGCTGTAAATTTAATTTTGGAAGAATCATCAGATTAATTGAGTGATTTTGCTCAAGAACAAACAATTTGAGCAATGGAGGCCCTAAACCTTTCATCGGTTCCAAGTCTGGGTCTAATAGAATTTTTCTTCTGCTCCCTCAATAACATTTTAAGGAACAAAATAAAGCACAAGGAACTGACAAGTGCAAAAAAGCTTCTCTCTCTTTATGTGTCTTGAAGTGTCTGCCTCACCACATTTAATGGTATTTTACACATTTAATAGTATTTTATGGCAATCTATTTAACATTATGTGTGATCAGGGAGGATATAGACTCTGACACTAATTTAACCCATTATTAAATACAGAGACCCACTCAATCTAATATCCTCCATCACGTTTAAAATGAGTTTGTTAAAAACATAAGAAAGACTGTTAAAAAGAAGAGGATGCTCAGTTTGAGTTTTTATCTCAAGTGGATTGCCTACTGCCATTTAGATTAAAGCACACAATTAGCGTTTAAAATGTCACTAAAATTAACAAAACAGAGGCAAACACAAAACAGGCCTTCTAGAATGTGACACCCATGGACACATGGGTAGCACAGGTTTCACTTCCTCAGTTTTTCAATAATGTGTTTATACAGCATTCAGGTTAAGTTTCTAAAGTTGTTGTGGCAGGAACACAAAAAGAAAACTCCAAACTTGTCACTAACTAGAAGCTACAACAGTTTCCCCCATGGCTACAATGAATTCACTCACTTGGATTTTTTTTTTAGTTCCCAAGAAATAAAATTACAGCCAGATTACAGCCTCTAACAGAGAACATCATGAAGAATTACACAGAGGAACCTTTGCCATTAACCATATGATGTGTGTGCCAGTGCTTTATCCTGTAGGCACTGCCAGAAATGAAAAATAATAGTCTCTTGACAAAGCAGTAATACTGGAGAATGAAATTTTCAAAGCTTTGGGGAAAAAAAAAAAAAAAAAAAAAAAAAAGAGAGAAGCCGAAGAACAATGCAAAAATTCTTTGCATTTGAGTACATTTTAAATTTAATTTCCTGCATCTTCCCCTCACCTGATTTGGCAGACCTATGTACAAAGGTTGCTTAGGAAATAGAAAGTAATGTTTTCATCTTAGCATTTTTTATTAATATTCTTGAGTAGAAAAGAGGCAGAAAAGGAAGGTGATAGCCTCTTGTTTGTATCTTCAAAATTTTTTATTCTGAGCATTTTGAACACTGGAACAGGCTCCCCAGCGAGGTGGCTGAATTCCCTGGAGCACTTAGATCCCTGGAGGTGTTTAAAAGAAGCAGAGATGTGGTGCTGAGGGACATGGTTTAGCCTTGGAAGAGTTAGACAATGTTTGGACTCAATGATCTTAAAGGTCTTTTCTAACTGAAGTGATTCTAACATTCTACTGTTTTTTGAAAGTAAGTTATCTGAAAGGGAACAGATAAATGAGCTTTTCACATACACCACCACCACAAACACACAGCTTTGCGATCTGCAAAGTGTCTTGGGAAGAGAGATCTCAGGGAAACACATTTAACTGCGTTATCAAATATAAATAAAGCCTCTACAGGTGCTTTATTGGACACAGAATAAACTAGATAAGGGCTAGGCAAAGAGATCTGTATATTTAAGTCTTAACATGTACTGCAGATGCTGAATAAGACTCTTAACAGAGATTTTCTCTGCTACTACTTGATGTGGATCTGCCACCTTGATTGACTCTCACCGAGATACCAAAGCTTGCTGCACTTTTCCTAGAAAACCACAAAGACCAAGACCAAGACTCATCCCAGGGGAGAAACCAGTGCCCCGCCCCAGATACCATAATTTTGTTATTCAATCCCATAAATCCTGCAAACACTTTAAGCAGCAAGGTAAATTTGTTCTCTTTTATCCCTGCCTTTCCAATTCTCATGGGGGATCCTTATTTGGTTAACTAAGTAACTATGTAGGAGTACCCTACGGTAGGCTGTGGCCTTCAAGGCTGAGAGCCACAGTGAATCCTGCCTGTTTGGGGCCTAACTGGGAGACAATGGGGAATGGGAGAAAATGAGCACTGGGGTTTTTGGTTTGCATGGGGGGGATTCTCATGTATCCTGTATCTGTATTAGGTGTTGAGGACTCAGGTATGCCGTATCTTTTCCTGCATATTTTAAAAGACAACCTTAATGTATTTTCTTCTCCAATTCAGCGAAAGCGTTATTATTATACTGCCCTTTTTCCTTAGAAAAAAAGTAAGATAATGTCAGTCTGTCGTGCTCTTACACAAAAACCCTATGACAGCAACCTGTTTCAGTGCCTTCCCATGCTCATGGTGAAGAACTTCTTCCTAATGTCTAAACTAAATCTAGCTTTTTTCCAGCTTGAATTTAAGCTGAAGCATCTTTTTTTTTGATTATATAAAAAAAAATTCATATTTTAAATTAAAATAACCACATTACCTCATAAAAGAATTCTTCCTCTGCATTTGCAAATATTAACTCCTCCCTTTGCTGATTTCTCCCTTCTCTCTTCTTAGAATTGCTCTTTGTGGCTTCTGTAAAGGTCTTGCTGATAAGAAGGTAGTAGTGGCACTTCCCACAAGGTTTGTTTGTTCTCTGTGCCTCAGTCAACTCTTTCCTAAGGATAAATAAGCATTTACACATATAATTTAAAAATAAGTTTACATACACGATTTAAACTCTCAACAAGTGTTTATGTAAACTTCACAATGTATCACTATAGAAAAAATACTCATATTGCAGCCTATTGTTTTATGAAAGAAATTGTCCATAAACATATTTGCACTCTAAAACAACAAAAATATGGATGTTTTTCCACATCTGTCAATAAAACCCTTTTGCTCCAAAATCTTGTTCATGGTAGAGAGTGTGGAAATGATTCTAATTGAAGCTCTCCTGAAAATACATCATGCTACCACTTCCACAAGGAACTGTAATTGGAGAGCCAGAAAATATTCTTGCCCACAGTTGTACTAAACATGTTGTTACTGCAACACTTCAAAACTGTTAATGGGATGGCTGAAATAAGAATTTGAGTTGTACAGGTGCTGTACTAGTGAGTGACACCAAAGCTAAGCCTTCAAGCAGCTCATTTATTTCTCTTAAAACCTTCTTGACCCACCCTATTGACATGTTTTCTTTCATATCAAAGTAGTAATTCCTTAAAGGTCTTTCTACTGTTTAAGTGAGCCATGATGGCAGTCAACTTCATTTGACTTCTTACATAACAGAAAACTAAATAAAAGGAGAAAACAACTAAAATATTTGATTACTTGAGCTTCTTATCCAAAATAATGTCCTGGTTCTCAAGATGGCACTAATGTAACACCGTATCTCAGTGGATTAATCTACTTCCTGTCACTGAGCCTGTGATAGAAATCCATGAACTGGCAGATACCAGATGGCACCTAACTTGCCTCACTCATTTATTTGAAACTAATCAAAACATTGCACATGAATTTCAAGGACCAGAACTCCTCTACCTTTTAAGTTCCCAATCCTTCATTCCAGAAAACACAGAACTAGAAATATCCAAGTTCCTATCAGCATGCCATAAAAAGTTCTTATTTTACATTTTTTTGACCAATATGAAAACAATCTGCAACACAAATATAAACTGTGATATACGCATAGCTATTTCTGCAGTAAAACAACATATATTCTTAAATGACCTCCTCTATCTTAATGTATAAAGAATCTGAAAAGCCCAAAGATGTTAAAATATTATGGGATGATGAAGATTATTTTTTCCTTCTTGTCTTACTTGCATCTGTATAGTCTCAGCTCTCTTAACACAGTTCTATATACAGATTTCTGAAAAAACGTGAAGGAGAACTACAGGAATACAGTATCAGGTTAAGAAAAACCCACAAACTTACTGCAGCTGTTGGTGCATGGGCAGGGCAATCTGTGGTGGCACATTAATGAATCTTTCACTCAATATAAGACCCACAGGCTTAGTGCTGTCATTTAGGAGCTTATCCAGTTGTTCAACTACACGCTGTTCACAGCTCTTCTCACATCGACTCAGAATCAGCTCTTTGATTTGTTCAGTACACTGTGTACCCTAGAAGCAAAAGGTTTATTTTCTTTACATTATAAGACAACTATTTGTACACAAAAAACACCCTTGAGTGGGAGCTTCATAAGAATATTCTACAGAGCTACTAGCAATTTCCTTAGGCAGTCTCTAAAGCACTGTGCAATCTCCCCGAAATGATTCGCCAGCCCTGAAGCTGAGGGCAACCAAACTTCTAACTGATAGAGATGCAGTCAAGAGCTGCAACACCAGTACACGTCACAGCAAAAGACAAAAGCTGCAGAAGCTCAACGAGTTCAACTTGAGTCCTGTGTCTGGGTCAGGACTTTTTACAAAGGCATGTAATGAAAGGATGAGAGGTAGTGGTTTCAAACTGGAAGAAGCTGGATTTAGATCAGACATTACTAAGAAATTCTTCACCTTGAAGGTAGTGAGGCACTGAAACAGATTAGCCAGAGAAGTTGTGGAGGCTTCGGTCCTGGACATGTTCACAGCTAGGTTAGATAGGCCTTGAGCAATGCCATCTACTCAGGAGCATCCCTGCTCAACGTAAGGCAGGTTGGAGTACCTAAACATTCCTTTCAACCCATCCATTCTGATTCCACAAGATGAAAGTGAAAAAATACAAGAGGCTGGCAGCTCAGTTATCCCGGAACCACTTACTAGATACAGTTTTAACCCTCTGTTCCACTCTTTGCTTTATGTATGATATTCAGCATGCAATGCAGACCAGATCCAAAGAAAGCTGAGTGATAGTTTAGTAGATTAGCAGCAGACTTGGCAGTGCTGGGTTAACATGGTTGGACTCAATGATCTTAAAGGTCTTTTCCTATACTACAATACTATGATTCTATGGGGAACTTTAAGACCACAATTCCCTATGATAAAATTAAAAATCCATCTGACCAGGCCAAAAAGCAGGATGTTGTCTCAAGTTACCACTGTCTAGAAGTTAATGAGGAATACCAACCTTCCTTTCTGTTAAATTTAAGCAGCTTATAAAACCAAAGACTTCATCATCATCATCTTCCTCATCATTGTCACTCTCCTCTGGGACTTCTGCTTGCTAATTAAGGAAAGAAAAAGCAACAAGTCATATTGACATTCGAACCACTTCCACTCTCTGCAGCAAGAAATGTTTTCCTTTCCAGAAGATGCTCAACAGATGACAACCATCTTCATAATCTATACAAACACCCAACCTACAAATTTTGGTTACAGTTATGGAAATGCTGCATCACCAAATGTCTGTGTGCTTAGAGTCAGCTTACGGAGAGCCAAGTCATGGACCTTCTATTGCAGTATCTTCTGAAAAGTATTCAAAACTTGATGGCTCACAAAAAAGGAGCAGTATCTTGGTACAAAAGATAGCAAGATCTTAAGTAAAACCAATTTTCTTCCATTTCTACGTAGGAAAATAAATGTGCAAAGTCTTAAAACCCAAAAGGCAATGAACCCTTGAGAGAGAGTTAAACAAAGAGATCAGCAAAGCTGCAACAAAAAGCCTGGAGAAAGAACTGAGGGTTGTGTAGTTGTAATTTAAGGCTCACATTAAACTTGGGCAGGAAAACTATTGGCACAAGACAAAAAGGGAATGTACAGCAATGATGCCATGCAACATGGTACAATACAACTATGCCATGAGGGAGCTTGTTTGAGCTTGAAAGCAATATGGCCATGACCTCTTAAGCACTCTACAGCACTGAACAGCTTCCTTAGCAATACAGGAGTAACTCAGGAGCCTCTGCAGAGCACTCCGCAGGACAGCAGGACTTGTTCAGGACTACTCTGGGATCCTTTCCTGTGCTCAAAAAACTCTGCACAGGACGGAAATGCATGCAGGATATTTTAGGGTGCTCTCTCTGCACATATTGAGAATGCAGGGAAAACACAAGGTCCTACTTATGGAGATGGTAACAAACTTTTCCACAGCATTTTCAGCACCGGAACTGAGACAAAAGTGAAAAGCCTTCCCCATATAAAAAGAAACCAATCAAAATAATTCCTTGTTTATTTGAAAATAGACACAGAAAATTTCAGCTGCCATAGAAGAATTGTTCTCAAAGTAAAAAAGGAAGAAAGCATACAAATCATAATGACCAGAGCCCCTTCTGAAGTCTGCTATGTCATTTCAACATAAAAAGCATTGAACTTCATCTACAAATGTAAATTCTGTCTTACCTTGATAATACTTCCAATATGGTTCTGTTGTATTAATAGATCAGTTAATTCAGCAGTGTTAACAGGAGCTTTTAGGAACAACTAGAAAATAAGAAACAAGTTACTAAGTTTTAGACCTGAGAGTATCTCCCCAATAAAAGCAACAGAAAAAGAGGAAACAGCCTAAGTTCCACTAAGTGAGGTTTAGGTCAGAATTCAGGAAAAATTCTTCCCCAGAAGGGTTGTCAATCCCTGGAACAGACTGCCATGGGAAGTGGTGGAGTTATCATCCTTGGAGTGATTTAAAAGCCATGTAGAGGTGATGCTGAGGGACATGGTTTAGTGGTGACCTACCAGCACTGCGTTATGGTTGGACTTGATGATCTTCAAGGTCTCTTCCAACCAAAATGATTCTATGTTAAAGAATCACAGATGCTATATATGATGGGCCACTTGAAGGAAAATAAAGCCACCAACTCATCCAACTTATGTAATACTGTTTCATTCTGAATTTCCATTTGGTGAGTTTGTTTAATTTCCTTGCATATAATCCTGCAAAAGCTAAAATCAGCTTCCTGAAGTGCCTGATTCTCCATTCTCTACAAGCTGGCATTTGACACATCCAGGATTCTTTTGAGTCTGAAATGATCCAAATGTTCACTGAGTATGTGTTCGTAACAGAAACAGCCAAGAGAAGATTGGAAGCTGTCACAGAAGAGAGATGTTACTTGCTTGTCTAGTTTTTACAGGCTGTAGTTTACAAAATAAGCCCTCCAGGAAGCCAATTAACATTTCATGAAGCTTTCTGGGCAGCAGCTAAAGAAATGAGGACAGGAGAGCAGCCCTAGAGATCATTAGGTAAACTTTCTGAAAGCATAGTTTAGGAGATTCATCTTCGCTGTAGTTGTAATTGTTTAATCTTCATGAGCTGAAGCACAGTAAAACTATGAATCACAGAATGACAGAATGGTAGGGGTTAGGAAAGACCTCTGGAGACCACATAGTCCAATCTCCCTGCTAAAGAAGGGTCACCCACAGCAGGTTGCCCAAGGATTACCACGTCCAGGTAGGTTTGGAATCTCTCCAGAGAAAAAGACTTCACAAACTCTCTGGGCTCCAGCACTCTCACAAGAGAGTTTTTCCTTATGCTTAGATGGAACCTCCTGACAATATGAAATGATGACTTTGCATAACTCTTTATCAATGGACATATCAATCAAGCTAAGAAGGAGTCACAGTACCTGTTGTAGTAATTTCTTTATTCCATTATAGTCATTGTCTGATATGGAATGTGCTTCAAATTCAATGTTCACTTCCTATGAAGAAGGAAATAGAGATCAAGCATAGTTGGCAAGAAGCTAGAACAAAAAGCTAAACTACAGAAACTGGAAGACAAGTAATGGGAAACATCAGAAATGGGATTTACTTCCCTCTTTCAAGGATCTTCAGCAATTGTTAGAGGTATAATTTCTTCTGTAATTTTCAGAGATCATATCTGAAAATCACTTTCAAAACAACTTACAAGCTGTGCTGTGAACAAACCTTTCATGCTTTGCTCCTGCAGACTGGTTTCCACCACTACATTTATCACAGCCAAACAGACTCTCTGTAAAGAGGCTTGAGATGGTTTGGGAGTTCCCCGCTCCCCCCCCCCCACTTTATAAAATCACCCAGACTAGATTCAGCTGGCTGGAAGTTAAGGAATGAAACTATATTTACAGCTTAGCACAATATACAAGCAGATATATACACAATATATGGGAATATTTACAGGAATATACAAGTTAAAGGTAATACAGAAACACAATCCCCCTCCCAGAAATCAGAGTCCCCAGGAAGGGCTCCCAATCACCCTTTCACCCTCTTTCCACCCCTCTACCTTACCCCAGGGTTTGCCTTACACGCAAGGCGAGTTTGGAGGATCGGCCAGGGGGGTTAGAAGAGAGTGGTTAGTNGGGGCAGGGATAAAAATCAGGAGACAACTGAGATACTTCTATTTGGTCTAGTAAAGCAAGAAAGCTCTGTAAGAAAACAGACTACATCTTCAATATATGCAGAATTGACTCCATTCCTGGCATCCAGGAACTTTTCAACTGCTTTAAAATTCAAGGATCTCACTGAATGATTAAGCCAATAAATTAAGAACAACAAGGAGTTTACAGTGGTTCTGAATACTGGTGCAAATCATAGCCATAAAATTGCCATAAACCACCAGAGCAATATTCTAACACAGGTTGTGCTTCATGGCTCTTCCACTACCCAAAATAATAGCCTGGTATGATAGAGATTACCAAGTCAATTTTTCATCTGTCAAAAAAACCCAAAACAAAATCACAACAAAGAAAGACTCTACATATATTTTAGTGTGTTCCAAGGAGCAAAGCTCCTTCTTAGCTCTACTTGGCGATCAGATTGTGCTCTCAGACTGACAGAACTACCACACACTTCTTTCCATGAAGAAAGTATCTGCATAAAGGAAGATATTTCCATTTTTCCTTTCCCCTTTTCCCCTTTGATGGCTCATATAAGAATTAAGGGAAATTCAATATATCTTTAATCTAGACTCCCAAACTGAAATAAACATCATAGTAATAGATCATCCTCAAAAAATGGACTAATAAATTAAAATAAGCACCGCTGATTTNTTATAAAATCACCCAGACTAGATTCAGCTGGCTGGAAGTTAAGGAATGAAACTATATTTACAGCTTAGCACAATATACAAGCAGATATATACACAATATATGGGAATATTTACAGGAATATACAAGTTAAAGGTAATACAGAAACACAATCCCCCTCCCAGAAATCAGAGTCCCCAGGAAGGGCTCCCAATCACCCTTTCACCCTCTTTCCACCCCTCTACCTTACCCCAGGGTTTGCCTTACACGCAAGGCGAGTTTGGAGGATCGGCCAGGGGGGTTAGAAGAGAGTGGTTAGTTAGGTTAGCAGAGAGGCCAGAAGCTTCCAGAGAGACAGAGACGAGACTCTCTGTGTCTGTGTTATCTATATTTGTGTTCTTGTTCTTATACATCTCAGCAAGCCTATGAGTGAAGCAGACATCACCAGTGTTTTCTTTTCACAGCCTATAATCTAATTTTCTCCATTAAAATATTCCAATTAGCCTCAAATCAGTGCAAGGCTTGATCCAGGCAGTTAAACTCTTAAAAGTGCAGGACTGGAGAGTAATGCTTGGCTAAAGATTGCTGCAGACACTTAAGTAATTATATTCAAAATCATATTTCTGCTATGTCCTCAAATCCCAATGGCATCCTTAGCCCCACTCTGGAAGTCCACTCAGTAGGCACATGATGAGACCTCATCACAGCAGGACAGAATGTGAACTGCTTCTCCTTGCACCTAACAAACATTTCTATCAGTGTTCTGTATTAATGGTACTGCCTGCCAAGGTTCCTGATATTCTTCTGTGAATCACTGTTCAAGAGCATCTAAATTTACTTTGCCTTTTAACTCCTCGTTTGGATTTCACATCCTGAACAACTGAGCCTTATTTTTGTCACCAGTCAAGACTGATAAATCTCTCCACTCCCATATTCAGGTCATTATCCTTATTGCCTTCTAGGAAAACAGCCTCAAAGGCTGTTTATAATTTCAAAANAAAAAACCCAAAACAAAATCACAACAAAGAAAGACTCTACATATATTTTAGTGTGTTCCAAGGAGCAAAGCTCCTTCTTAGCTCTACTTGGCGATCAGATTGTGCTCTCAGACTGACAGAACTACCACACACTTCTTTCCATGAAGAAAGTATCTGCATAAAGGAAGATATTTCCATTTTTCCTTTCCCCTTTTCCCCTTTGATGGCTCATATAAGAATTAAGGGAAATTCAATATATCTTTAATCTAGACTCCCAAACTGAAATAAACATCATAGTAATAGATCATCCTCAAAAAATGGACTAATAAATTAAAATAAGCACCGCTGATTTTATCCAGTCCACCAACAACTGCAAATAAAACACAACACTGCAGGACACATGCAAACCATACTAACCCCTGCCACTGAAGACTCAAGAAACTTCATCCACAAATACAATAATCACAGAATCATAGAATCAATCAGGTTGGAAAAGATCTTTGAGATCAAGTTCAACCTATAAGCCAACATTATCTAATCACCTAAATCATGGCACTTTTTAAACACTTTAAAAACACAAATATAGACTTTATAGAGTTTTTTTGGTAACATAAGCTAACTAAGGCCCCCTCTAAGAAGGACAACTCAGAGTGAAATCCTAGTGAAGACAAACGAGTCAGCACAACATTTAAGTTGAAATACACAGAGTTAAAACCTATAGGAACTTCTGTTCTTTGATTATTTAAAGCCCTGTGGAAATGAAACAGGGCTTAAAATATTACCTAAAGATTTTAATAGTAAGTCAGCACGTATCTCTTCCTTTCCATATGGGCATTTTCAGCTCTCCAGGTGCATAAACAAAGAGCTCAGAAAAGACACTAAAATTTTATTTCTGTACAGTCTGAGTTTCTTTCATTCTTTTTAGTACACACACACCCCACCCCCCACCCCTTATCTTAAACAAAAAGGAAATTTTTCAGTGTCAAAAGCATTATTTTAAGTGGCTGCCTCCAGTCCTACACGAGAATGCACGCAGACACGTAAAGGCCAAGTCTGTACACCTGACTGCAACCTTGGGGATTCCAACATTTAAAAAACAAGAAGAAAGTTTAAAAATTAAGACTCTCAACAACAACTGACCGAAGGCACATCAGCGCATACACTAACATGTTACCTACACGGGAATCCACAGCTCAAGGAGCTTTACAGGGGGATGACTCTCTGTAAGCAGCTCCCAGCCGCCGTGTCCTTACTATCGCACTATTGTTTTATAACTTATCTTCGTTACAGTGAATGCAGAAAGGAGGAGAAGCTTCTGGAGAAGGGCAGGCCGCGGCTGACAGCCCCTGAAAGGCAGGCCTGGCGCACCGGGTGAAGGCCGCGATCGCTGGAAAGGGTTCAGCTTCCCCTGCTCACCTCATCGATCCTCTCCTCCTCGGAGTCCGACTCCGGTTCCGACTCAGACTCCGACTCGGACTCGGAGCCCCTGTCCCCAGCGGGCGGCTGCAGCTGTGCCCGCCGCTTGGCCGGCGTCGCCATGCTGTCGCGGCGCGCAGGCGCTCGGCAGCCGGAAGGCCGCGGCGGCGGCAGCAGCGGGCAGGCGCGGGGCCCGCCAAGGGTGGCCTGGCTGCCGGCTCCGAGCCCAGGTGAGCGCCGGGGCGAGGGCGGCCTGGCTGCTTCCCGCGGGGCCGAGATCTTCAGCAGGGCCCAGGACGGGGCTGTGGTCTCCGGGTGCGCTGTGACCGTAGCGCGGCAAAACTCTGCAGTCTCTGGGGTATGGTCGTGCTCGTCGGCGGTGAGTGCAAGGGAAAGGCTGTGTAAAACTACGGAGGGGATAAGGGGGAGGCCCAGGGGGGGCGCCCGGGCCCGGGCCCGGGCTCGCCCCGCCGGGGCGGTGGTGTTGGTGGTGGTGTGTGTGTAACCTCCCGGGCCGTCCTTCACCTCGTTCCGAAAAAACCGGGATTCCCTCTTCGTGCCGATGATGTCACTTGTTTTAAAAGAGACAGTAGACTGGGGAACTCTCCCGATCTCTGCCGGGACGCAGAATCACCGAATCATTTTGGCTGGGAAAGACCTTTAAGATCATTGAGTCCAACCATTCGCTAACTTTACCCAGGCTGCTGCTAAACCCCTGTCCGTCAGCACCACATCTCTGCATCATTAGAACACTTACAGGGATTCAGCTGCCCTCTTGGGGAGCCTGTTCCAGTGCTTGAGAAGTTTCTTCTGATATCCAACCTAAACCCCCACTGGTGCAACTTCAGCCCGTTTCCTCTCATTCTCAAAAGACACTTGGAAACTGTACAGTGAATTGTAGTTACATGGTAATTTTTGCCCTGCTGGAGCATCCTCTGACTGAAGGCAAAATAACCATCCCGTGAAATAAATGTCCCTCCCAACCAAAACCGTCGTATGATTCTGTGACATCCACCCCAGGAGGCCGGTGCCGAGGTTTTCACGTTCTGCTGGTGCAGTGTATCAGTAGAGGTTTGCCCTCAGCCCAGCCAAGAGCACCTGAGGGAGGGAATGTCTGGGGACTCGGGGCATTTTCTTTTACCATATGTCTCATTTATGCCTCACTCTCTGCAGCTGCCTGGAAGAAGGTTGTAGCAAAGTGGATGTCAGTCTCTTTTCCCAAGTAACAAGCAACAGCACAAGAGGAAGTGGCTGCAAGTTGCACCAGGGGAGGTTTAGGTTGAACATTAGGAAAAAAAATCCTTTCCCAGAAGGCTGCCTAGGGAAGTAGTGGAGTCCCCATCCCTCGAGGGATTTCAAACCTGTGTAGATGTGGTGCTGAGTGGCATGGTTTAGTGGTGACCTGGCAGTGCTGGATTGACAGCTGTACTTGATCTTGAAGTTCTTTTCCAACTAAAATGATTCAGTGATTGGGAGAAGAGAATTTGGCATAGGCTGTTGCCAGCCAGAAGAAATGCAATTTTCGCTTTTAAAAATACAATCCAAATAGGTTAGAATCTGCATGCCTCTTCAAAGCATCAAGCACGTCAAACATTTATTATTATTTTTGACAGGCTGTGCCTTCTCTGGGAGTGCTTAGGTCATTTCCAAAAGATGAGCAAACATACACAGGGAAAGAAATTGTTGTGGAGAAAGATGAACTGGCAAAGCCCTCTACTGCTCCATTAAAAATTCATGGAGATGCAACCTGGATTTATATAGAATTTTCCATTTGTTTTTGAAACAGCGTAAGTCAAGAATGGCATAATTTTTAGCATCACTTGCAGTAAAATCAGTGATGTAGTAGAAGGATCTGAATCTTATGCTTGCTCTTGTGCATTGCCGTGTCGAAGAACCAGTTTTACTGTTTGGTTTTGTGACATAAACACCAAAATAGTAGAATTATTCTCAAATCTTTTGTTGTTGTTGCTTGATGGTACTGAAAGAGGGTAGGTTTATACTAGATACTAGGAAGTTCTTCCCTGTGAGGGTGGTGAGACACTGGAACAGGTTGCCCAGAGACTTTGAGGAGGCTTCAACTCTGGAAGTGTTCAAAGCCAGGTTGGATGGGGCCTTGAGCAACCTGGTCTAGTGGAAGGTGCCCCTGTCCAGGAGTAGTGGTTGGCACTAGGTGATCTTTAAGGTTCCTTCAAACCCAAGCCACTGTATGGTTCTTTGACAGATGTATTACTTTATCTGTGAATTTGGTAGATTTCTGAACTATACTTCAATGCAGCCTTACAGGTGGGCTTTTTTTCCTTCTCTAGTTATTAAACCAATCTAATCATAGTAAAACAATATTAGTAAGAAATACATAGCATGAAAAATTCTAGCTCAGGGGGTTTTAGATGTTTTTAAAATATCATAACAGCATCTCAAAATCCATCTCCATTTCTGTTTATGATGAAAAAAGACAATTCCCTTTGCATTTGGAAGTCAGACTTCATTGCATGACCCATACTGTTGCTTATAATCAGAATAGTATTAGAAAAGTTTAATATATTTTGCAGCTCTCTGTGCCACCCACTTGGCAGCAAGAAACAAAAGGACCCATTTATTTCTTTTTACAGACTGTCCTGTCTATTAAAGACAGTTCCAATTAGTTTGGGGACAGCTTTTCAAAATAAATTTGAGTGACCCATGGAGATGTTCTTTCTATACAATGTCGTATATAAAAAATCTGCGAAGGTCTTTTTAATTTGAGAGAGTATTGCTCATTTTTCCTGTACTAATATCAGGGACCTAGAGATACACATTGTAATCAGCTTTAGACTTTAATTGAAAGCACAAGGATGTTGAATTTTACTGTGTGATGCTTTGAATAGAAAGCATTTCAATTATGTCTGCAAGGATAATATTCTGAAGATGCAGTGTGACCTAAATTACCCTCCTTCTAAACTAAGATGGGCTTAAAATTAAGTAATGTGGACTCAGAGAAATAGCAGCAAACTGTTTTAACCTTAATGCCTCAGACAGGCAAGTCCTCTTGTAGTTTATCAGAGCTAACTGGATAGTTCCCAAGCCTTAGACTGACTAATAGAAGTTTTCTATCATCTTTGTGTCTGTGTGCCCTGGACCAAAAAAAAAACCCCAACCTATTGTCCTCTTCTTAGCTGTTTGCAAGCCTAATGGTTTTTAAATGTTGGAGGAGTTTAACATTTTGAAGAACAATTTTTGCAGGGTTGTTATTGCTGCTCAGGCAAACAAAGTGCTTGTTTAGTGAGCCAAAAGAGGGCAGCCAGCATCACTCTATAAACACAGACCTGGCAGCATAAAACTTGTTGGGATTTGTGTTGGTTTGGGCTGAGGTAGAGTTACTTTCTTCACAGTAGCTGGTGTGGGGCTGTGTTTTGGATTTGTGCTGGAAACAGTGTGGATAACACAGGGAAGTTTTAGTTACTGCTGAGCAGTGCTTACAGAATCAAGGCTGCTTCTGTTCCTCACCCCACCTGGGAGGGGACACAACAAGGACAGCTGACCCCAGCTGACCTGAAGAATATTCCAGACCATGGCATCACACTCAGCAGAAACAGCTGGGGGAAGAAGGAGGAGATGTTGGGAGTGATGGTTTTGTCTTCCCAGGTCATTGTTACATGCAATCGTGTGCTGGTTTGAGTTAATTGGAATATTTTTAATAGAGAAAATTATACTATAGGCTGTGAAAGGAAAACAATGGTGATGTCTACTTCACTCATAGGCTTGCTGAGATGTATAAGTACTCAAAACATAGATAAGCCGCTTGGGCTTGTCGTCTCTCAGGCTGTTAGCAGCTTCTGGCTTCCTTCTCTCTGCTGAGTAACCTTTGTGCGTAAAGCAAACCTTGGGGTAAGGTATAGGGGTGGGGAGAAGGTGGAAGGGTGGTTGGGAGCCCCTCCTGGGGTCTCTGATTTCTGGGAGGGGTGCTGTGGTTTTGTATTACCTTTACCTTGTATATTTCTGTAAATATTCCTGTATATTGTATATATATCTGCTTGTATATTGTGCTGAGCTGTAAATAGAGCTTCATGCCTTGACTTCCATCTGGCTGAGTTCTAGTCTGGGTCATTTTACAAAGTGTGGGGGGGTGAGGAACTCCCAAACCGTCACAAACGGGCTCTGCTCTCCTGGAGATGACTGAGCACCTGCCTGCTGATAGGAAGTGTGGTGATTGAATTACTTGGTTTGCTTTGCTTGTGTGTGCAGATTATTTTTTTTATTATTACATATTAAACTGTCTTTATTTTTCAGTATTGCCCTTCCAATTCTGTCTCACATCCCACCAAGGGGAAGCAAGTGGCTGTGTAGGGGTTAGTTACCAGCTGGAGTTCAACTACAACAAGGTTATTCACACACATTCTCTTTTCCAGGTACAGACTGAGCAGTGCTGGACTCTGCTTAGTTCATTGTTTAAAGCAGAACCTTTCTGTGGTTGTTCAGATTATGTGCACAGAAGTAAACCAGTGAAAATAGTATCTTTCTCTTACCATCAGCAAATCTATATGGGCCTGTTTGAACTACTTAGGCATAAAGAATAGAAGAGTCCAAGAGGTTTATGGCTGTGAAAAGAGGCAGTAAACCCAAAAGCAGTCAGAGGGTAGTTGGAGATCAAAATACACGTTATTCGTGCAAAAACTTACAGAGTCCCTAGATCGAATTTGTCTTCTCTTGGATGCTTGCAGCCACTTTCTGGAGTCAATAATCAAGCTGCCTTCTGATGGAATGAAAATAAGCCAGTGGCTTCTAGGAGACCCAGAGCTGTGCAGTCTTGCTGTTTAAACAAGTGAGCCAGATGGCTGAGTCTAAACTACAGCTTGTAAGATTTCTTTGTTGAGGAAACAGCTAGGTAATTGCATCTCCCAGTTGTTCATGGTGTTCTGTGATGTTGTAATTATTCTTTGGTTTCAGTATCTATTTTCTATGCAGGATATAAACAAAATAATGAATTTGATTTTGATAAGTCACCTTGTTAAGCAGGGATGTTTACACATTTCTAACTGTTATTCGTTACTTGACACAGTAATAAGGCAGAGGATGGGAAGTAAATTCATTTCTAACTACCCAAAGTAATTAATGAGAAATCTGCTTTCCCCAGAGGTACCTGAAATAACTCTTCGATGTCATCTGGGAGTTTTATTGCAATACTTTCAGAAATGGCTCTTTCCACAAAGCATTACTGTCTTCTGCTAGACAGCTTGGAAGGATTTTAATTTGTTTCCTTACATTTATGTTTAGATAACGTCATAATGCTACTAAACATCTATTTTGGAAATAGGAAGGTTGGGCATTCTTTTTCTTGGTGCCGTTAGACTTTGACAGTACTAGTAGAAAAATGGAAGTGGGTCATAAAGTGTGAGCACTGGGTAGAGTTATGGTAAACATAGTAACACCAGTATCAGAACAACAGTCAGTACTACAAAGAACTGTGCACCCTGTCTTCCCAGGAATGTGGATTTTTAAATCTGCTGTGTTGAAGTCACTGAGAAAAGTCACAGAAGCACAAAATCTACCACCTCTCTGTGCAGCTTGGGCCAGTGTCTCACCACTCCCGGTGTAGAAAAATTCTTCTCTCTAGTCTAGATCTCCCTCTTTTAGTTTGAAACTATCACCCCTTCTCCTGTCACAACAGGCCGTGCTAAGAAGTCTGTCCCCAGCTTTCCAGTTGTCCCCTTTAAGTCGTTGAAAGGCTACAAGAAGGTCTTTCTGGAGTCTGCACTTCTCCAGACTGAACCAACTCTCTCAATCTGGCCTCACAGCAGAGGGGTTCTGGCCTCCCATCATTGTTTTGGCCTCCTCTGACCCCTCTCCAACAGGTCCATGTCTCTCATGTGCTGAAGACTCCAGAGCTGGCCCCAGCACCACAGGTGGGGTCTCAGCAGAGCAGAGGGTCAGAATCCTCTTCTTTGGCCTGCTGGCCATGTTTCTTTTGACACAGCCCAGTTGGGCCTTCTAGTCTGTGAGAGCACTTTGCTGACTCGTGTCCAGCTTTTCACCCACCATATGTTTCTCTGGTTTAAAAAAAGGTTTGAAACCCTGCCCTGCATGTACTTTCCTCCATGAAAGGAGACCCCAAATACATCATATTAAACTGCTTCGTACATAAAGTCTTGCATGATCATTACAATGAACACAGGCTGGCAACCAGCACGGAAATTAATAGAAATTTTTGTAGATAGAGGCTTATTACAATGCTAGAACATGACTGCACAGGAGGGTTGTTCCTTCTTTTACAAAATATTCTCCTTTAAATTGTATTCTTGGTGACTTGCATTACAGTTCCTCCCTCTAAGCAGTGTTATCTGAAGACAGCATGTTATTTGTTGGCCTTATCAGGGTGGATGTTCATGCCCAGAGAACGTACATTAACTGCTTACTCATTGTGTAGAGAGCAGTCCAGCTGTTAGCCACCCTATTTCTTTGAAGCTGAGCTATTGAAGTCACTGCTGAGTAGAAAGTCCTCTAGATCTAATTTAGATAAATTCCTTTATTTTATTTCAGTGTTCTTGTGCAGTTATTTGGTAAACAATGAAGGTTCTGTTGCTGAAGGATCCCAAAGACAAAGATTCAGGATCAGATCCATATATTAAAGTGAGTAAGCTTTGAAAAAAAGTGAACAGTTGTGTCACTTCACTGTTAAATATGTTGTGGTCAGCAAGATAGATGAGTTTAACTATTTTAACAGAAAAATATACTTAAACAAAATTAGGAGTGCATGTCTGAAATTATATTTTCTAGGTCATAATTAGGAGTGTCTGAAATTATGCTATGAAAAAACTCTGCTAGAAAATTTGCTCTTACTGAAAGAATTATTTTAGTTATGGAGAATTTGTACTGAATTCACTATTAAAGCTCTCGGCATAATACTGATGTTAAGACAATTTTAATTAATACTGGTTATGTTCATGTTGATAGAATTAGGTTACAAAACTCTTAGTAGTCTTATTGGGAGGATGATGTGAAAAGAAGTTACCTGTTGCTGCAATTGCCTTTAGTCATGTGAATAGATTTTACTTGTAGGAGCAGTTCTATTGAATAAAAAATTACAGAGATACACAAGAGTATTTGAGGTGATCATTTGCCACTGTGGGACTTCAGAGCTATGTGCTGGTGCATACTATTCAGTAGCTATCTAGGAGGCCTCAGATCCACAACTATTATGTTGCATCACTAAATACTAAATAACTTAACCAAACTAAATTCCTTAGTAAAAGCAAATAAGATGCCTTTGTATTTACTTTAGTAAAAAGAAATATTTGTTCTCATTTACTTAATTTTTTAACAACAAAAGACTACTGTTTGAAATTTATTTCAGGAGCTATAAACCTTTTTTTAATAGGAATTAGGAACATATGGATTTGAAGCAACTTTGATTCCAGTTCTGTCATTTGAATTCATCTCTCTTGAAGGCTTATTTGAAAAGGTAAATTTGAAATTATTTCAGTTCTCTTCTTTCCAACAGAATTTAGGCTATGGCTGCCAGGATGTTGTGTGTGATCTTGATTTAATAATTCCATTTGTGGTACCTCTTTTTGCTTCCATGGGCACAGTTGTGTACAATACAGCATTGAGAGAACATTGAGTGTGTTGCCTGTACTTGTTAAAGAATTAAGCTGGCCAGGTAGAATTCACATTTAGGTTGATGGACCATAGATAGTCATAGACATTGGAGAATTTTTGTCAGAATGCAAACCTAGAAGCTTGTAGTGGCCACTAAAGCTTTACCTGAGGTTCTCCCTTACATTGTGAAATTATATACTGCATCCCCTAGTTACATGGAAAGAAATTCCATAATCCATATTCTCATTCTACTCTTTCTTCAATGTATATATTCAGTTGTAAAATGTTGAAAAGGTTTTCTGAAGGAGGTTCCCTTTATTGACAGTCTTCAACAGCACTAAACTTTGTTAGGTGTTTGAATACATCATGCTCTGCATTTACAAGTGATCCAAGAACATTTTTCTCCTTTTCAGACTCATCTTTGAGAGCCTATTAAGAGTCTTAACTGTTTTGAGGGGGGGTGTCTGGGTGTTACCCTCTGTGTAACTACTTCAAATAGCAGTTCACTTCTCTGACATGATTTTTTAAGTATTTCATGTCATTTGCCCATCCTTCCAGCTCATTTCAGTGACAGGAATCTATGTCCATTCCTACAGCTACTCAGAATTAACATAATCTCTGCAGGTTTTGTTCTGAATTTGAGATTTGTTACATATTTCTATTATAAATACTCTGGCTACTAAGAACAATGCAATATTTGCTCATTTTAGTTTCAGACATTTATTGAAGCTGTTTTGGTTTTTACAAGATTATAGCCAGTGATCAACTTAATTTGTTTGTTTATTTATTAATTCTTTTCTTCTTACAATTACTGTTTCTAAGTAGCTGTCTTATCCAGAATCATATGGAGGCCTAGTTTTTACCAGTCCAAGAGCATTAGAAGCTATCAAGCTATGTTTAAGAGAGAACAGTAAAAATGAAGGTAAGGGCATATTTGTATTCCTTAGTCTCTCTGGTTCAGTGTTTTGTGAAGTTTGTGATTTTTTTTTTTTTTCCTCACCAGTAGGTGCTTGGCATCTGCCTGTTTAAAAACACTTTATCTCACTTTATTTTTCTGGCATCAGAAAGGCCTCATGCAAAATTGGGGTTTTAAGGGATTGAGAGTTGGGTTTTCTGCACTTAGGCTGTTGTTAGAAATGAAAGGAAAGAGCTTCTGGAGTAAATTACTACTTAGTGTGAGCTTTCCCAGTTGTATTTATCTTTGCTTAAAAAAGTTGTAAACAGAAACTCATCCCTGAGAAATAATGTGCTGCAGTGCCTCGTTTTGCTAACTAACCACTTTCCTGCCTTAGAGAGGCATTTTGTAGAATCTGATCACTGCTACTTCCGTAGACTTCATGTGGAGTCTCACAGAAACACAGATTTCTCTGTCTTGAATATAGAGTTTCATCAAATGAATTAAGCATTAGCTAAAAAGCAGTGAAGAAATGGTGGGACATAAAAGCCAGCGGATTAGTTGTAACAATCCTGCCGAGTGCTAAATAGAAATTGGCATACCAATGATCTATCAAATTCTTGTAAATTCCTTGAACTTCTTACTCTAAGAAATAACATCTAGCTTTGAGATTCCATGTGCACGTAAATCCTATCTTTACCTGCTCCATATTTAGGCTTGGGTCATACTAATCGAAGTATAGTGAGTAAGGTTACATCCTCGAATAAGGTTACTTTAACATTTCCAAGAGAAGAAGGCTGTATTTGAGGATTTTTTTGTCAAATGACATCTTCTATCTGGAGTTCATCCCTAGTCCTGAGTAGGAATGTTGGGAGATGCTGAAATACATACTCAATAAAATGAGTAGTTCCTGTTTGGGTTCCTTCCAAACCTAATCAACCCTTTTTCTGTCTTTGGAATAGTTTCCCCCTTGACTAATTTTTTTTTTTTTTTTTTTAACTATTGTAGTTTCTATTTTTTTCCCCCTCAAGAATACTAGAAAGGAACTCGGTGTCCTGTGTTGTACCATAATGAAAGATCCAAGAAGCTGAATCTATAATAGTTGCCTGGAGGAGGAAAACCCTTTCCTAGTCATTTTATTTTACAGTCTGGTACATTTTATTTTTGAGCCAAAAACTTACCTTTCTTATCTGTTTAAAATATAATCAGTTTCTGTATTTTTCTTGTATAAAAGTTGCAGAGTGTTGTACTTCATGGATACAGATTTTTACCTTTTTATTTATTGTCATAGAAGATTATGATTTTTTTTTTTTTTGCCTAAGCCTTCACTTTAAACTACCAGTTTTTATGCCTGATTCTCCCTTTGTAACATGTGCTGTTTCTTTCCTGTGATTTTAGATAGAGAGTATAAATGAATATTGCAAGTAGCCTGTGATCTGGCATAGGGCAAGCGTGCATTAAAAATGCTACTTAACAAAAGCAGCTAAAAGCAGTTTGTTCAAATTAGTATTTTTAAACTATGTCAGAGACTACTGTTTACACAACAACAAGAAAATACATTGAAAATTCATTTTGTAAATCCAGATTTGCTGGAATATGTAATGGAGCATTGGTTACTCTTATTTTGCTGTATTTGTAGATTAAACAGCAGTCCAAATACTCATTTAACATTCATATTTTGTGGCGACATGCTTGGATTTAATCTCATGTTTTTCAGCCTGGTCAAAATCTCTTAAACAAAGGTGGAATACCAAACCAGCATATGTGGTAGGAAAAGCTACAGCTTCTCTAGGTAAGCTGGGGGTCAAAGAAGGAAATTTTAGATAAATCTGTCTTGTTAGTACAATTTTGGGAACATTAGGTGCTTTTCAAGGATGCTCAGAAGAAGTAAGTTTTATATATGGGTAATTCTGCAAACAAGTAATTATATGCACATCAGAACTACATCTGTTTAGTTCAGCTATGGATCTAGCTTCTGTTTTTTCATTGCTTTATTGTCATGAGAACTACATAGGAAGTATTATAAGAAGACTAGTATTTGAGAATTCTAAGTCCTGGTGTTTCCCTGCTTGCAGTCCAAAATCATTTGAAGAACTGGCTACCTCTATAAAACCATATTAAGGCAGGCTGGTAACAACAGTGGATCACTAGCTGTGACACCTAGCAGGCATCTTGAGTCAGTCAATTCCCAGATTACTTAACTTATCAGGAACTCATCCCTGCGTACTTGCTTAAGATTAGTGTCCTACTGTCAGATTTTCTGAGAGGATTTTAAACCTTCGCTGTGGAGAACAGCAGTACCCTAATTGGGAAGCTGCTACAACCAAACCAAGCCAGGAGCTGCAGCCCATTCAGCACAGTCAGTGCTTTCTGTTTCACTGCTTCAGTATGAGAGTTTAAAAACTCTCCACAGCAGCTCAGCTATCCCCAGAAATTTTTTACATCTCTGCCTTTCTAGAGCCAAAATCAAACATTTCATAGCACGTTACTACTTCAAATGCTGGTTTTGTGCTTTTCAAAGAAGTATTTGTGTGCCTGGAGCGAGTTGTGTGTTTCTTTGCAACATATCTTTCTGTGATAGTAAATCTGAATTGTTCTCATTGATTTCAGTGGTTTTTACTTTGCTACTTTTGGTTCTAGTGGAAGAAATTGGTCTCATTCCACAGGGAGAAAAGTCTGGAAATGCTGAAAAATTAGCAGAATATATTTGCTCAAGTGAGTAAATCTATTTGAAATTAAGCTAATGTGCCTTCCATTGTTTCAGAATTGCCTATAAGTAAAATCAACTTTACACTGAAGCAGAAAAGGCTACACTGCCTATTTCTCTTATACGTAGAACTTGTGAATTCAGCTCTAATTGATTTTAAATACTTTATGACCCAGTACACAAAGTACTTTTTTTTAATGATAGATCAAACATGCAGAGGTGCATGCTGCCTTCAAATGCCTGTCTGAACATTGACTGACTGCACTGGTATGGGTTAGAAACTGGAACCGGAACCATTCCAGGCCAGGTGGTTTGGGGCTCTGAGCAACCTGCTCTAGTGGAAGATGTCCCTGCTGACTGCAGAGCAATTGGACTAAGTGACTTTTAAAGGTCACTTCCAACCCAAACCGTGCTATGCTTCTGTGGTTCTGTGATTCTATTACCTGGTGGTATTTTTAAAACAAAATTTGTTTACTCCTCTAATACTGCATTAGAACCACACAATACCTATGGAAACTGCATCCCAGGCATATCCTGTCCTACAAACTCTTTGGTTAGACACAGTCATGTGTTACAAAGGTCCTTTCAAAATCACCTTTCACATGTTGACTGTTTAACAGTAATTGAAGTTGGAGGTCACTTCCATTTTAAAGGACAAGAGCAGGTGAGGATATTCACTTCTACCCTGGCAGTAGAAGCAGAATCCTTTTTACTTGGAGAAGGAAGAAAATAGAGTTTGAGATAGAGTGCAACTTTTCAGCACAGTGTTTCTGTCCTCTTCTTTGCCTGAACATTCTTTTGTATAGAGAAAGATGTCATGTATTGAGTGGGACTAAGATTTTTAAATACAGCACTGAGGAAGATTGTGTTTTGGGAGGAGGAGGAGATAACTTGCACAGTATTTGTTTTGCTTTGTGGAATGGGAAGGGGAATAAAAATGCAGAAAATCTCTGGTGAGATCTTTTTAGCCAATGTATTCATATTAGAGTTATGGAATATTTTTTAATTTACATGCTAAGTAGCCTCTGTCCTCTGAATTTTGGATGCAGTTGCACTGCAAATGTTTTCAGTTATCTTAGGGCAGTGTCTGGTGAAGCATTTACTGCAGTATTCAACATCTGGTACCTTTAAAATGTATTAAATGTATTGTGTTTACTCTTTATTGAAGACATTAATTAATTAAAACTTTTGTTTCTGTGTTTACAGGAGAGAAACTTAATTCCTCAGCTCTTCTTTTTCCTTGCGGAGCCCTGAAAAGAGAAGTGCTTCCTACAATACTTAAGGAAAAAGGTTGAACTTTCCTTGGAGCCTAATTTTAATTAGTCATTTGTGAAGAAAGTTGGATCTAAAGCTGGTGAACCAGTTGCAATTAGTAAAATTTGAATTTGCTGTTAGGTTGGCCAGAAGTTAGAGAGTGGGAGCAGAAACTGAAGTCAGATTGGTACCCACAGCTCTGGGACTGAACTGCAGCATGATGTGAGCAAGGTTATTTGCCTTGTTCTTCACCTGAGGTGGAAAGTAACTTCTTTACAGAAACCTCACAAGACTTGATGGGTTTCGAGTGTGCTTGAGGTCCCTCTGCTTACAGATGATTTTAGTCTATCTTGTAAATCTACTTACAAATCCTTCTTAGATTTTTTTTTTCCCCTGTATCTTTTTAACCTAAAATAGTACAGAAGTGCTGTTGGCATGTTGAGAGTGTTTTATGGAAATGGCATTGGTGAAACCCTGATTAATGATGAATATATGTCCTGGTTCCAGGTATAGCTCTGGAAAGCCTCACTGTTTATCAAACAACCCAGCACTCTGACCTGCAGGAATGTTTGAGCAGTTATTTCTCACAACAGGTACTGCATGTTGATGTCAGTTGAGAATTTTTGGGGTCTATGATAATGCCAGCAGAATCCCATCTCTGGAGACTTTCAAAACCCACCTGGACGTGTTCCTATGTGGACTTCTCTAGGTGGTCCTGCCTTGGCAGGGGGGTTGGACTTGGTAATCTCCAGAAGTCCCTTCCAACCTCTACCCTTCTGTGATTCACTCTTTTTTTTTTCCAGCTGCTTGTAAATGACAGTTTGTGCTGCTAGACAAATATCCAACATAGGCTTCTTTGTTTCTCTGTTGACAACCAAGAAAATTCTCTGGCAAAAGTTTCAGAGAGTGGGTCCCTCAGCTAGAGCTGAAAAGACACAGAGCCCCCATGTGAAGAAAAAAAACTTTTACATTTTGTCTTTCAAATCTGTTTAAAAATTACTGGGTAATAATTGCATGTATAATTACATACTCAGTTTTTTATCATAGAATCCTTTGGGTTGGAAGAGACCTTTAAGATCATAAAATTTAACTGTTAGCCCAGCACTGCCAGGTCACCACTAAACTGTGTCACTTAGCTCCACATCTACACTTTTACATCTTTTAAATCCCTCCAAGGATGGGGACTCCACCACTGTCTGCCCTGAGCAGCCTGTTCCAGGCTCCAACCCTCTTGGAGGAGAAATCATTCCTCATATCCCATCAAATCCTTCCTTAGTGCAGCTTGAGGCCATTTCCTCTTGTCCTGTCACTTGTTACTAAGAAGAAGAGACAGACCCCCACCTCATTACAACATGAGAAGGGATTTATGTGAAGGTGCATTGATACACTGCTGCCAGAGTGATTAATCTATGCCAACCTGTGGTTACTTAGGGAATTCCAGCAAGCATCGTGTTCTTCAGCCCATCTGGTGTCAGATTTTGCCTCCAGCACATCCAGAAGCTTTCAGGGAATTTTATCAACAATATTAAGGTATCTTCTCTTTAAAAGTGGTGAAGTACAATAGGGAGTAAGCTTGGGATGGGCAAATAAGAAACAGGAAAGCTGTTACACCCACTGCAAACCTTCATTTTCTCTTTTGTGTCTTTGAACTTTAAAGAGGTTATAGCAAATGTTGTTATGGAGCTAGGAGCCTTCTTTTAAAAGAATAAAAAGTAATTGTTTTCACCTAAAATCTTTTCCTTTAACTTACCCAGTCTCCACTGGTTTTAGAATCACAGAATGACTTGAGTTGGAAGGGACCTTTAAAGTTCATGTAGTAAAACCCTCCTGCAGTAAGCAGGGACATCTGCAACTAGAGGAGGTTGCTCAGAGCCCCAACGAACCTGACCTGGAAAGGTTATAGGTCTGGGCTTCATTTTCTCTGAGTGATGTGCAGGTGCCAGTCATTCTTGCCTGCATCAGCAATTCCAGGCTGAGACGCGTTAAAATTGCTCTTGCAATAATCTTTCCCAAGTAACTTCTAACTAGCTCCATTGATGGGTGTGTTTTAATGCTGAGAACTTCAACTTGAAATGGTTAGGAGCATCTAATAAGCTCAGCCATGCAAGCTGACAATATCAAAGAAGGGTATGCAGCTAAGTAACTATTAAGAGATGATGCCACACCTGATTACACTTCTGTAACTGTAAATGATGTCATTTCAGTTTGCTGCAATCGGTCCAACTACAGCAGAAGCCATGGAAGCAGCAGGAATTCCAGTTAGCTGCACTGCAGAGAGTCCAACTCCCCAAGACTTGGCTGCAGGGATCAAAAAAACACTTCACTTATAGAACTGCTCGATATTTAAGTGAGAGCACAGCACACATTTGAAGCTGAATATGGTGCTATAGAAGATTTTCCACTCTGCAGTCTTGGTGTCCTGCAAGAAGGTATTTTTCAGGACTGCACAACACTGTCTCTAGGATCATAGAATTGGTTTGTTTAAAAGACCTTTACAATGATTGAGTATTGGTTGTTTGTTGGTTGTCCTTGTTGTGAGAAGCTTGTATCTAAATATCTAAGAAATCTAGAATGTGACCAGAGTATTTTAAAGCATGTAGCAACTCCCACTTTTCTCATGTGCGCCATGTAAATATTTTATGTGGATTTCTTTTGACAACTCTTTGTGAGAGGCTGATCAGTGTATTGAAATCAATGTATCACCTCAGGTATCTCCTGCCACACCAGGAAAAGATTTCATTTCTCTGAACAGTTTTACACATATTTTTCTTTTGCAAAAGAAGCATACTTAAAATGAAGTATTTTCTGTTGTAAAGCATCACTTGTTTGTTGTTCTGCTTTTCAAATATTTGTATTACACTGATGATTCTCAGTGGAATAGGACAATCCTTGCAGTGAAGTTGCACTGTGTGAAGCTAATAGCAGCTCAGCTGTTGCCACTAAATATCATAGAATTACAGATTAATTTTGGTTGGGAAGAGACCTTTAAGATCATTAAGTCTGTTAACCCAGCACTGCCAGGTCACCACTATGCCATGTCTCTCAGCACATCTACACAGCTTTTCTGCCCCTCTGAGGATGGGGATTCACAACTTCCCTGGGCAGCCTGTTCCCCTCTCAGTGAAGAAGTTTCTTGTACTATCCAACCTCGCTCTCTCCTGCAGAACTCGAGACCATTTCCTGTTGTTCTTTCACCTGTTTCTAGGGAGAAGAGGCAAACCCTCACCTTGCTGCAACCTCCCCACAGTACATGGTCTTTACAAAAAAAAATAAAAAGCTTTTGCTTTCTATTCCTGCAATGAGGGAGGATTTATTAACAGAAATAAACTGGCTTTTCATAGTTAATAATGGTGCTAGAGTTGTCTGGCTTGGATGTGGTTTCTGCTTTAATTATTTATCTGTGAAAGGAGGCAAAGTAATCCTGTTTAGCACTAATGCCATCTTCCCTAATACTGGGAAATTCATGGAAGATTTAAATCATAATATACTCAATTATAATCCTCATGAAAGTCATTTGTGTTGTCAGTGCAGCACTGGGCTGCAGCAAGGAACAGAGAAATCCTTATTTGCTGTGTGCGTTTGTTAGCTTCACTCCAAGCAAATGACCTGAATTCTCAATTGGGTGAGGTGCTCCCTACCTAGAGGAAGAGTTAAGCTGAACCAAATTATGGTAATAGAACCTGAAGTGATTTCAGACTGGGTATGTGGCTTCATCAGTCAGACTGGGCAAGGACAGTTGGACCTACTTCAAGCAGGAGCTCTTGAAGGCACAGGAACTGGCAGTTCCTATGTGCCGAAAGGGGAGCCGGCGGGAAAGGCGACCGGCCTGGATGAGCAAGCAGCTCCTGAAGGAATTAGGGGGGAAAAAGAGGGTCTATCGCCTTTGGAAGGAGGGGAAGGCTTCTCCTGACATGTTTAAGGATGTTGCTAGATTATGTAGGAGAAAAATTAGAGAGGCAAAGGCCCAGTTAGAACTTAAGCTGGCCACCTCTGTGAAAGATAATAAAAAGCATTTTTACAAACTTATCAATGCTAAAAAGAAGGGCAAGAAGAGCCTCCACTCCTTATTGGACCTGGATGGGAACACCGTAACTGAAGATGAGGAAAAGGCTGAGGTCCTGAATACCTTCTTTGCCTCAATTTTCAACAGTGAGGAGGGAGGAGTTCAGG